>JBBMKC010165544.1:0-15480 GCA_037834085.1 Bipalium vagum | reverse complement strand
CTTTACTGATTGTTTTGATTTGCACCACCTAAGATTTTGGAGTCAGGTTAAATTTGATACCCTAAATATTGAACATTTAGTTAAAAATTCATAAATGATTCGATTTTTCATGAGATTCACATGTACAGTGTAACCCGTTTAATATCACGGTACAACGAAAAACATTTATTTTTTATCATTCTTTTCGGTTATTATTATGAATCATAATATAAAGCGAGTTGATGGTTAATATCACGACCCGGTTAATATCATGACTTTTTCTGTAACGAACGCCGTGATATTAAGCGGGTTGCACTGTACCTTCTATATCAAATCTTTGAAACTCTCAAGTATAGGTCTCAGCACAAACAGTAGGAACGATATTTCTATAGTTATATAATTATTTGTCGATTAATATCCATATTAATTATATAAATCAAATTCCAGGTTTACACGCTTCTGCACAACTGCGCACAACAATAAAAGTCAACATAAGCATTTGTAACACTAAACCTAACTGATAAGTTCATATATACTTTATAATCACAAACTATTATATATAACACGGTCTTATAATTCAACAGAAAAAAAATCATCTCATTAACAAATTAGAAATTTCACAGGACTAACATTTTTCATAACAGATGTACACAATATTTCACATGATCAGCAAAGAATAAGTGACCAAATAATAATAAACAGAAACACAAAACATAATTACTTGATTGATTATTTCGTATTATTCTTAGTAATCTTTAAAACAGTCTCTTTTTGTTTAATCTTCACGTTTATCATTAACGAAATTGTTCTTATTGTTCTCGTTGTTCTTATTTTGATTAAATTCTAGAAAGTTTTCAGTTTCATTTGTACTTGTTCTAATAAATCTTAATTAGTAGATATTATTTTTCTATAATTTCCTTGGTCATAAAACATTAAATTTCAGCACGCAGTGATCACAAACACGAACTTCTCTCACTCTCATGATCTCAATCGATTGGTTAACTGGTGACTCTTGGAACTAAACATAAAGAAAGGAAAAATTCTTAAATTCCAATTTCCTCAATTAACCTACTGACAACTTATAAGCGACCAACCATTAAAAGCTAACTTTCTTTATTGGAAAGTGTACAGTATTTATCGATTATTATAATTATTAGTAAATTGGTTTGAAGGAACAAAATAATAAATTATTATTGTCATAGTTAAATAATAATAATACCAAAAACTATATACAATAAATCATCAATTATTCTCATCCATAACGATTTTCTAAAATTGGCGCTGGAGCACGACTGCACTCAACTACACAAACCTACACGCACACGCACACAAGCACAGTCGAAAGCAAGAGCAAACAATCGAGCCGACAGAATTCGTGGACACCGATTAATCGATCCGAGACAGTCATGAGCATTAAATCTGGATAATGTCGACCAGTGACAAGGACAGCACACAAAAAGAGAGCAAAGCGGTTTTGGATTTCTGATGGGAAATGATACTCAGAGATAATCGTGATACAAAACGATTCCTTTGGAATATTTACGAGCATCAAGTGTTATAACAGGAATTGACGAAACTCGTCCGTTGGGTTGGAATAAGAAAGTTTTATTGGATTTGCATATAAAAGTGATATCGATAAGAATTGATTACATACACTAATAATAATAATAATAATAATAATAATAATAACAATAGTAATAATAATAATAATAATAATAATAATAATAATAACAATAACAATAGTAATAATAAAAATATTTGATGATAATTTTGATGAATGAGTTTTGAGAGAGAAAGAGAGAGAGCGAGTTGTCATGGAATTAGCAAGAGCAATTTCTGCTTTGACTGGTTTCCACACTTTTCGACGACGGTGGAGCTCGTTTCATCACGACGCCATTGGAGGCTGAGTTCAAATCGACACTGAAATGAAATTAGAAATAAAAAAATTAATTTTTCATCCTCAATAAGCAAATATTGATTGCATAAAAAATCAATTTTCAATTTTTTATAACCACAGGCAGAATAGATTTAAACAAAAATCAATATTTAATAATAATTAATTGAAACGATCTAAATTAATAACAATCAAAGATATAATCAATATATAATAATCTTAATCAATCCTTACAAAAACAATCTAAATTAATGATAATTAATAAAAAAAAATCAATAATAATAAATAAAGTATAAATATTATTTACAGAAATAATCAATATTAATATAAAGTATAAAAAAAATTATACAACTTTCAGTTTAACCGAGTATTAATTTGCAAGTGCGTGCGTGTTGGTGTGCATTGTCGGGTGTTCGTAAACAGTTATCGCGTATTTGACAAAAATCGAAACCAATTTTGAGTTTCAAGTAATAATGGATTATCTATTTTATTAACTGCCACATAAATATCCATCTGACGTGTGAACACAAATGCTGAAGTGATTTGATGCCATAAGTATTTATTACTGATTGATTTTATTGTGTAACCAGCTTCACCAATTGATATTCGATAAATAATAATAATAATCATCAATTAATATTTTTAAAAAAATTTAAAAATTGTGATACACAAAATATTAATAAAAAATTATGAATATAGATATTCAAAATATTTTAATAAAATATAATTATTTAATATCTGCATGCAGCGAATTTACAATATCGATAATAGTCGATAAACAATAAAATAAAATGACTTTTATGATAATTATTATTCAATTATTATTATTATTAGTCAACAAATATCTATTGTTAGTTAAATATTTAAAGATCAATATCAATTTATAATATTGATTGACAAAAAATAATGTTTAATTTAAAAAATTATTAATGTCAAACAAAAAAAAACAATATCGATCCTCACTTTCCTTCCTGAATGTGCTGGTAAATTTTGCGGGCCGTTTCAATGAACGCATCCTCGACATGCTCGCCCCTACAAAAGACGACAGAAAATGATAAAAAACAGCACCTTTGTTACTCACGTTCTGGCACTGCACTCGAGAAAGAACATTCCGTTTTCCTCGGCCAACAGCTTTCCGTCGTCGTAGGAGACTTCGCGCGTGTCATTCAGGTCGCACTTGTTGCCAATCAAGATGAATACGGTCTGCAGAGAAGTTAAGCTGCGTGCATCGCTGAGCCACGAATGAACTCGGTTGAAGGTTGCCTTGCGCGAAATGTCGTACACTAAAATTGCGCCAGCAGCGCCCCGATAATACGACCGTGTCACAGCCCGAAATCTTTCCTGTCCGGCTGTGTCCCAAATCTGGAGCTTCACCTTTTCTCCCGATACCTCGATGATCTTTGTGCCGAATTCCACGCCAATCGTGTGAGGACAGTCAGGCAAGACTAAACGAAATCATAAAAGAATTAATAACTATGTTTCCCATTGATTTTAATGCTTAAATGTCATTAAATGTTCAAAAATATGTTATTCCCTTTTAGATGTCTTTTACAAATCATTTAATTTTACCAAAAGAATCACCATAGACTTATTACTTACATTTACTCTCTGTGAACTGATGCAACAAACAACTCTTGCCAACTCCCATATCTCCTATTATAATATATTTAAATATATATGAATAAGCCTCTGATTGCATTGTATCTAGATTAGATAATGAAACTATCTATAGATCCGATTAGTGAAATTAATTACTAATATCGTATAAAGGAAATTTTTCGAATTATTTAATATATAAATAACACTCATATTTCAAAGTGATTCCGTAAAACAAAATTTTCTTTAATTTAATGAAATTTCATTTAATCTTTATTCATTGGATTATAAGAATTTTGAAATAAGTATTTTAATTAAAATAGCAATTAATTTACTTTTAATATTTTTCAAATAATATTTAAAACTGATCCTAAATATTTTCCAAAATTGACAGTAATTATCAATATATTTCAAGTAATTAAAAATAATAAAGGGGAAACAAAATGAATTAGGTTCAAAATTAAATAATTTTCTAGAAAAATTTTCAAAATTATTATCAAGTATTTAAATGATAACATTTTCGGATTTCTTTTTGAAAAATGTTATGAAAATATTTTTTGACTGTGATGTAAATAGTTTATTCCTTATTGTTATTGCATTGATCAAGAAAGGTAAATTTTTGGTTTTTATTCAAAAATAATAATTAAAAAATTACATAAATGAAAGTAATATTTAAACAAACTAATTATATTCTATATTCAGATTCAATTTATGTATTAAAAATCAATATTAATCTACAAAGAAAAGAATTACAAGTGGAGAAGAAAAATTAGACCAAAAGTAAATGTCTATTTCACCATTATAAAAAAGTGGGATTTCGGAGAGAAGTGTGTGAATTTTGTACTGCAGTCTTCATTTTATTGTTGACAAAAACTCATCCCACACTTAACCTAACCGGGATTGGTTTCAAGTTCGTGATCTATTAAAATCATAACTTGTAGAACTACTAATAAACTTTCTAATAGCACCATACACTACTCAAACACTTTCAAGAAAACCTCAATCACTAACCAAACACTTCAAATACTCAAAATTCTTTATCAGGATACTCCTATTCAGTCAAAATATAATTATTAAATAATGAAAACATACTTGTTTTTGCCTTGGCAATTTTGGGAGAAAAATAATGATCTTCACTGGTTTATTTTCTAATTTTCATTGTAATTTAACATCTCTGATTAGGCAGTTAAGCTGTCAATCATTACGTACTTACTTTACATTAATATTTCTAAAAATAAATTTAATTTATAAAAAATAATAATTTTACGTTAACATGCTACTGATTAAAATTCAGTAGTTGTTTTTAAACTAATATTTAATTTTATTTATAAATTTGAAATAATATTTATAAAATTTAATTAATTAATTAAAATTAATTTGTAATAACTCGAATAATTTTTTTAAATTAGCTCATTATTTTTGAATGGTAAGATTCAGAATCTTGTTGGCTTGGTAGCAAAATTTGACTGTCCTAAAATCGTTGTTCATTTTCAACTTCTTTCATCAAACTACCACTTTCACTTAATTATGTTCAATAAATTTTCATATTATCGTTTCCCGTACCTTAATATAATTTATTTCACACATCAATTTGCAAGCGACACTCATCATATGAATATTTTGTGTAATCTTTCTAAAATTTTTAAAAGCAAGTTTTTTTAATAATAAAAAAATAATTGTCTTATATTTATAATTCTGAGAAGGGGAAGGACATCTATGACGCTTGTTGCTGTTCGAAGAGTTCATTTACTAGTGGAGAAACTTTGGAAATTCTTATTTAATGGAGTAACAGAGTTTTCACTGTCAGACGTAAATGAGAATTAAATTTAGTTGAGAATTAAATTTAGTTGAGAATTGAAAGGAAGTTGAAAATTTAATTGAAATTAAGGTGAGAATTGAAGTTGAAGGAAATTGATTCGCAATGATTTTTTAAAAAATTAATCCTGTCGAGGTTTTCTTGAGATTCAGGTCATAGTTGTAAAACATTTGATCCTTTAAACTCCAACCTTTATTTGTAGCGCAAACGATAGGAATGCTGTCTCTTACCGAAAAAATTCAACATACATAATAGGTCGATTGAGAACTAACTTTCATAATTGACACTAAAATATATAAATTTAAAACGAAAAGATTTATACGTATGACGATCGTGCCAAAATGCAGCTCAACGAAGAGCATCAAGAGATAAAGGAACATTAGTGTAACAATCTAATAAGCAAACTTTTATGTTTTGATTTTTTAAAAAATTGATTTTATTATTTCATTTTAATTTGTATTTTGTTTAAAATGTTAATATTTCAGGTTAAAAAGTAATTTTTTTCTTATTTTATATTTCTCCCTTTTTATATTATTAGGTCCTGGTATAATGAATGTGAATGATTGTATAATTAAATCAAGTAAATTTCACATAAAGAAATTTTATAATAATTGTCGAGTGAGTTGTCACGAAAATGCAATCCAAAGAGTTAATTATAAGGGTTGCAATAAAGTCTGGAAAGCCATAAAATAAGAAGCTATAAATACCTACAAAACAGAATTTCTTCATGACAACGCTTGTCCACACATTGCAAAGATCACACAACAAAAAATCAAAGAACTTAATTGTACAGTTTTGTGCCACCTGCTCTACGGTTCAGGCCTAACTCTATCGAATTCTATTCAAATCGATGTAACATTTTTTGGACGACATTTAAAGACAAAGAGGAGGTCAAATATGGGTGGTACAGTTCTTTGAATCACAATCAGAGGGCTTTTATAAGAATGGTATCCATTATTTGAGTCAAAGACGGTAGAGTCATTGACAAAAATGGTGAATATCTTTTGGATTGAAACTGTTTTATTGTTGTCTTTGAAATAATTGTTGTTTTTGATGAAAACAAATTTTTTAATTGGCCAACCTGATAATTTTCTCATTTTTAAAGTTATATATTTTGACCAATAATATTTTTTTACTGTTGAAAAAATATTATAATTTTTGTTTTATCATAATAATAACTTTAATTAAATATTTGAAGTACGGAGAACCACAAAAATCTATGGAACAAATAAAAAAATTTTCTATATTAACTAAATATTAAAAATGAAAATGTAAACTGCCTAACAATATTGATCTTAGTTTTGTAACTGGTACCTTTTACAATCCACAATTTTAAAATTTTGACAAAATTTAATTGGAATATAACACAATACCCCAAATAAAAAATTCTTGTGGTCCCACTACCAATAAAACCACATAAAGCCTCACCTCTTTATGGAAATGAAAGCGCAAAAAAGAACAATCACGAGTTTAATAATTAAAATAAACTTGTTTTAATGTTTGGTTTTGTCCAATGAAAATTCACGTAAAATAATAATTACAATAAATTAGTAAAAAATCATCATTGTACCTCATCACGAAAAAAAGCTACCTGGTGTTTTTTTTTCGCACGAAAGGTGCGACAAATACCAAAAATAAATGTCAGAACAGAAAACATTGAAACAAAAACTTGGTGGGAGGAAACAAAATCGACATTGTAATAAATAAATGGCTGAGAGATTCATTGACATTCTGGTTTGACATTGTATCGATATTCTTCAAAAAAGGTAAGGAGAACAACAGGAAGAGGATAATTGTCACGCCGCATGGTTTCCTATAAAGGACGTCTTTGCTGTCTAGTCAAGTGGTAAGAACTTTTGAATTGTTTTAAAAATATTTATGTACAAATATTATTTATTTTATATATAATTTACGTTAAGAATTTTAAGCCAATAGAAAGTCAGTTATTATTATATAATATATTTTAATTTCTGCTTACTTCTTGTTACTGGAACATGTTAATGGTATTCCTTTTCGTTATGAGCTTAAGTATGGACGTTTTAATTTCATACGAGGAGTTCCCCACCGTCAAATTAGTCCTCATAACAATGCCAAACAGTACGAAAACCTATTACAACTATATGGCAAACATTGTCTACTTGGACGGCCTAATGCAAGTTTCATATGTGAGTGCCAATTGTTACAAAGACAACTTTAGTGGGTATTCGAAAAACACAAGCATCCAATGTAAATAATGAAGGGACACTAATGGATATTTTTGTCAAATACAAATACATGTAATTTCCTCATTTTTATTATGACTAAAAATAATGGCGCGTTTAATTAATTGCTTTAATTAAGTTTTTAATATAATTTTCGATTTCTGTAGGGTACTCTGTTTATAAAAGAACCAGCTTTTATTTTATAATAATAAAGGAGATGTGCCAAATAAATGGTAATCGCTGGGATCAATAATCATGGACGAACAATTATCCGTCCAGTTCCTCAAATTTTTGAAGTTATTCACCCTACATGCGCTGGGGTATTGTCTTGGTGCATGATTACTGGTCATCTATTTACCAGAACTAATACTTATAAAACAGACTTCATACGTTCTTTCTAGTTTCTCTGAATAAAGGTTGGCGTCTATGACGCGTTCGTCTGGAACAAACTCAAAGAGAATGAGACCCTTGAAATTCCATCTGACACACATCATGAAATTTTATTCATGCCGTCCTTGTTGACCATGAGCTTCGATTAGGCATCCACCGATAACCATTGATTTGTTGTGCCTGGATTACGGAACTATCCAATTTTTGTCACAAGCAAATATGTCTGACTTGCCGACCGCCCAGTTCTTGAATTAACAGTTCGAGGTAAACATCCAAACGCTATCGTACTTTTTATAAGTCAATTTATGAGAATTACTTTACAGTGATGGCAGTGTGACGATTCCTGGAGTCCCAAACGGCACTAAATATAAAATTAATGTACGTTAGTGGTCGGGACAAATCACTCTGTGCACCATCGACAGCAGATTGATCTCTGCCGCCCATTGCAGTCGATAACTGCCAATGGAGGACATGAAAAACACCAAACTCAAACGACAATAAAGGGAAATAAAGTATGTAATATATATTGAAAAAACATATTTATCACACACATAATTCTGAAAGCGGAGAGTACAATAATAATGGGAGATATTAAGAAAGGAAATGTGCACGAAGACGAAATTGTAATAAGATTGAGGATTCAGAGTATACAGAGAATAATAATTAAAATTTGGATAATAATGATAAGATGATTTCGTCTATACTGTCAGATCTCAAATTAATAAAAGATGAACGTAAACTGCTTTCTGTTTCTTTTTATGAGAAAAATTCTTAAATCTAAGATTTAAGAATAGGTCTATACTTGCTTTAACTATTAAATAATATTATTTTGTATCTTAACCAGATAAGGGTAATGTAACACTAGGATTTAAGGACAGTTCTTAAATATAAAATGTACTAAAATATGTTACATATAAAAATAACCAAAAATATAATAAAAAGAAATAGTTTAACAAATATCATTTATTATGAAAATGGACAGATCTTTCATCTGAAGAACTTCTTGATTTCTAGTTTCGAGAGACTTTAGACAAAGATCTTGATATACTTCTGGGAGAGCGATTTGAATTTTTTGAGGCTTTACTTAAATGGACAGTAGATCTTCCAGATTTAGTTAAGTTTCCGGATCGTGATCGAGAAGAACTATCTACAGATTTCCTTCTTGAATCTCTTGATGAATAACTGTTTTTACAACTTCTTGAAGAATATTTTGAAGAGTTACTTGGTGAACGTCTTCGATAACGTCTTGGTGAACTACTTGTTGAACGTCTTCGATAACGTCTTGGTGAACTACTTGTTGAACGTCTTCGATAACGTCTTGGTGAACTACTTGGTGAACGTCTTCGATAACGTCTAGTTGAACTACTTGGTGACTGTCTTCTATTACCAAGTGCCAAAGAACGACTTGATGAACGTCCTCGATAACGGGATTGAGAATAAGTCGAAGATTTTCTATGATTTCTTCGTCTTAATTTGTAGGATGAGCGACTCCTACTTCTTGACTCTGTTATTCTTCTTCTATAAGAATCATTCCTACGTAACCTTTTTCCTTTATACTGACCAGGTGTTGGTGAATGAGGTTTCTTTGTGATACTAAAGTCCACACGAATTCTTCTTTCATCAAGGCATATCCCATTAGCTTTGTAAACGGCATCTTCAGCTGATTTTAAGTTTTCAAAATTTATAAAACCGTATCCAAGTGATTCAGTGCGATACCTATCCATTATTAGCGTTACACTTCTTATTTTTCCAAATTCTCCAAAGGTTTCCCATAACGTATCTTCAGTAGTATATTTTGATAAACCAAAAACCCCGATGCAAGTATTAGGTTCTAATTTTCCTGAGTTCCTGAAGTTGGAGACATTATTTGAAATTGGTGATGATCTTCTTGGACCTCTTCTTTTCTTTACAGACTCACTTCTGGACCTTGATCTACTAGGACTGTAAGAAGACATATTTCTATTATTTCCCATTTTTCTTGACATTGTTAACAACTTTTAATTGTTTTTGTTTTATAAAGGACTATTTATTAAACAAATTTATTTATATTTAAATTTACCTTTAAAATATGTCACATATTTTTTAATATTTTTATAAATTAAAAAATAACTTCAATTAAATTTTAAAATTATTATTATATTTAATTATTAACAAATATATATTATTTTCTGAATAAATATTATATATTCCTAATATTAATTAACAATTTTAAAATTTTTAGAATTAAAAAATATTTTAAAAAATTAATTAAATTTTAATTATTTTTAAATGAATGGAATTTATGAATTTATATTTAATATTTATTTATACAGTAAAACCCGGATAATGTTTCAGATTTTATTTCAAATAATGCTAAACGATACTTTAATGATTTTATTAAATGTATACAAATAAAATTTAAACAAAACTCAAAATTGAAAAAACTCTAAATATTTATTTTTCAAAATTTGAAAAAATTTTTTATTAAAAACAATTTTATTTATAAAATTTAAATTTTTAAAATATTATACAGGGCCGGAAATAAGTTAGTGACACTTTTTAAAATGTGATATAATTAACAATTTTTTAGTCAAATAAAAGCCTTATAACCTTTTTCAAATCGATATTATGATAGCCTGGAAATGTATGTATGATATTTAATTAAAGCTGCTTTCGCATTAATAAATGTTGAAATAAGCCAAATAATTATTTCATTGACCTTATTTTTTAAACTTTTTATAACCTATTCAAATATTGTATACATTTATTATGTAAGTTAATTTATGTAAGTCACATTTTTTAATGTAACTTTTTTGTAAATGCCATTTAATATGTTCAGTTTAATAATGTATAATACATTTTTTAGAAATGGTTAAAATAAGTATCAATGTGAGGAAGCAAATTGTGGAAATTTTTCAGATAGGAGAAAATCAACAAAAAATTAGCAAGGCTCTCAATATTTGTCGGACAAGTGTTAGAAAGGACTGGTTGAAGTTCCAAAAGACTGCGTTAGTATCAGATAAAAAGAGATCTGGTCGACCAAAATAATTATCAGAAAGGGAGGCACATTTGCTAAATCGCACTTCTAAGAAGAACCTATTTCTCACTATTTCCAAATTGTTCAATGAAAGTTAACTTGATAGAAGTGTTTCAATACGAACTATACAGTCGAATCTAAACAGATCCGGACTTCCTGGAAGACTTACTGAGCGCCAAACTCTTTTTAGTAACCGCGATATGAAGATATGTGTTTTGTGGTGCAAGACCTACAATAATTGGGATAGCGAACAATAGGAAAATAATATTTTTTCTGATGAATGTCGCATTGGAATCAGTTTATCTTATAATCAGTATGTGAGAAAACCACATGGGCATAGGTTTGACTCTAAATATACCATTAAAATGTCCGAAAGAGCCGCAAATTTATTTTGATATGGGGAGGTAAAGGCAGCAGAATACTCATTAGATATCCAATGCTAATGGTTTTCAACTGCTTTTCAAATGATATTGAGAGAAGGACTAAAGTGACATACGTCGCGATCCACTATATCGTATCTGGAACAGAAAAAAGTTTATCTTCTTAGTGACTGACCATCACAGTCACCTGACATCAATATCATCGAAAATATGTGGTCCATTCTGAAAAAAATTGTTTCTAAATTCAATATAATGTCATCCGAAGATTTATGGAATTTAACCCACAAGGTATGGAACGATATTCCAACAGAAGTCTTCATTAATTTGTACAAGTCAATCCCTCGGCGATTAAAAGCAGTTGTGAATGCTAAAGGACATCATTGTAAATATTAAATGTTATTTATAAATTATTTTATGAAATATATTCAGTTGCCATGGAATATGATTAATTAAACCATAACATTCTGGGTCAATTTTGAAATGTCATTAAAGTTAAATTTCCGATATATTTGGCATATTACTGAAATTATATTGATTGCCAAGTGGTCATATATTTTTATAAAAAGTTTTCATTTTAAAATGAAAGATGCATCCAGATGCCCTTAAAACACAAATTTATCTGACACTATTAAGGCTACTAAATCTTTAAAATATCAATTTTAGTAACTTTTTGTAATGTATCACAAACTTATTTCTTACCCTTAATATATTGAAGTATTCTTTTCATTAAATGTTTACTGTTTTACTATTTTAAATTAATAAAGAATAAAGTTATTTTACCAAGTTCACTCATGCTTAACCTCATTCATTTAAATGCATTGTGTCATTCAGCTTGTTTTATGTTTATTTCTAATTAATTATTTTTAAAATTAATACATCTGATAACATTGAAATGAAAATTAAGGTAAATTAAAAATCTTTACTTAACACATATATATACCCAGTAGAAAAAAAGGCTTTACTATAGTATATCCACCGGTTTTTGATTGGTTTGCCAAATTGACCAACTATAATGATATATTTAAAAAATTATTAGGTATTATTATTAAAAATTATTAATTATTATTATTATTGAATTTATTTCAATAAATTTTAAAAATGACTAAAACCTTATTTTGTCTAATGAAAAGTAATTATAAGCAATAATTAGCGTTACGGTTTAAAAATATTAACTACATAATAATAATGATAAGGATAAACAATAATTATGGTTAGAGTTAAAAGACCATAACTACATGATAATAATAATACTAAGGGTTAGAGATAAAAACCCCATAATATTAAAAATAACAATAATTATAGCAATAAAAATTATAATTTCATTAAAAAGAGTTGTTTAGTTTTTGTTTTAATATCTTATTTAATTAGATAACTGTGGGTACCTTTGAAATGTAAATTATTTTAAAAGATTTTTATGTTTTTCTTTTGTTAATAACTTTTTATTTATTAATTTAATTTTAAAAAATTTCATGTTCATAATAAAAAACCTTTAAATTTGCTAAGCCGTTTTTTCGAAGCGTAATGCAGGGTTATCCAAAAAGGTATGTAGGATGTTTATTTGAAACAAAACGCACTTTAATTAACAAGTCAGATAGTTTTTATTTTAACATAAAATACAATGCTTGGCAATTATACATGAAAAACAATATCGACCTAATATCCATCATGATTCATTTGGCAGGAAGTTATTCTTTTGTCTAAATTTACGATTACTTAGGAACATAATTGTGGGTAAATTTCTCGAATTAAACGTCGAATCTCAGCTTTCAGCACGTCTATTGTTTGCGGATTATTTGTATAAACCTTACTTTTTACATAACCCCAAAGGAAATAATCAAGTGGGGATAAATTGCATGATCTTGGCGATCAATAGAGTTCACTGTTTCATGTAATAATTCTTTCTTTAAACTTCGATCTCAATAAAATGATCGTTTTCTTGGCTGTGACATGTGGCACCGTTCTGTTGGAACCACATGTCGTTCAAATCCATATCGGTCAATTTTTGCCACAAAAATTCACCTATCATTGTTCGATAGCATTCTCCGTTTACCGTACATGTTTTACCATATTCGTTTTCAAAGAAGTAAGGTCCAATGACGCCACCAGCCCACACCAAACAGTAACACATTCTGGATAGATTGCCTTTTCGATGATTTCTTTAGGATTTTCACTGCCCCAGATGCAACAATTTTGTTTGTTAACATACCCATTAAGATGGAAATGGGCTTCATCGCTGAAAATGATTTTCTTCAAAAAATCTTTATCGATTGACTTATTTTCAGCATCCTCTCAACAAATTCTCGACGCTGCATATGATTCACTGGTTTTAATTCCTGTTTCAATTGTATCTGGTAAGCGTGTAACTGTAAATCATTTTTTAAAATTCTCCACGCAGTTGTTTTGGAAATGCCTAAATGCTGCAACGGCGTGGAATTGACATTCTTGGATTTTCAGATTAACTGAACGACATGGTCTGACACGTACAGGCGATGAGAAATTTTGTACTGAACCAGTTTCCGTAAATTTCTTGATCAAATTGCGAATAGTGTCCTCATGAGGACTATTGTGTTGACCAAATAAGATACGAGGTTTCCGAAATGTTTCTTTGATTGAGCTTTAATGTTGATAGTAGGTTTTTATTATTTCCACCCGATCTTTTATAGAATAT
The DNA here is from genome assembly GCA_037834085.1 of Bipalium vagum. Lineage (NCBI taxonomy): Eukaryota > Metazoa > Platyhelminthes > Tricladida > Geoplanidae > Bipalium > Bipalium vagum. The sequence goes on along the minus strand of JBBMKC010165544.1, from coordinate 1,540 downwards.
GATTCCATGCTAAAAATTGACATATATCACATTTATTATAAAAATAAAAAAATCAATAAATTTATTAATCATTTGGCTGATATACTTTATAAACATCCTACATACCTTATTGGATAACCCTGTAGATCACTATCCCTTCTCCCAATGCAGAAATGATCATTTCTGTGGCATCATTCGCCACTTTCTTTAATTGAAAGGCAAATAATAAACAATGCCTAATATGCATATTTCCGGAAGTCATTTAATATTGCGCGATTTTTTAAAATATTAAAACAATACTGATTTTATTTATATAAAATATTAAGCAACAAATATTTTTAATTTTAGATTTAGTCTTAATTTTGCAGCCATTTACTAAATAGACATCTTTTAAACTTGTAGACCTAATATATGGGTAAAATATTATTGGAATCATGTCATTTGGTCAGATAATTTTTCCTTCAATATTTTCCTATTTTTACAGTCTTTATGTTTAGAAAAGGTCACACGAAACTTACCCTTCTTACTGTGACTTTCAAACTGTCAAACGTTGGGGTAGAGTGATAATGGTCTTTGATGCTATATCTTGGTTTTTCTTGGACCAATTCTTATTTGGAAAGGTCATACTGCAGTTACGCTTTATGTTATTATGAAAACCTTTTGTAACAATTAAATTTTTATTTTACTGACCCTTTCACTTATGTCAATAACATGTTAGAAAATAAATGAATCAACGCCAATTTCCTTTATGGGTACTTATTGTTAAATAGATCCCTAATTGCGGATCCTGATATAATCTTGGCAATTCGACATTTTCAAGATTAGACCATCAAAGATTAAAAAATTATTATTACTATAAATATTTTTTTTACTTTTAATTATAATATTATTATATTATTTCAGAGTCTTTAGCATCCTTATAATTCGAAGGGTTAAAAAGATGTGTCTTTGGCCAACCCAACACATTGTAGATATGTTTAGACATCTTAGATATGATTGCAATATTTCAAAAAGATCCAATATTTAAGGATGATAATTCTCCTATAAATATCTAATTACATATCTAACTTTGCTGTGTTCATTTCCCGACCAAGGCACCAAAAAAATAAACACGTGAGTCGTAAAACTATATAACCAATAAATATTAACCAATAAAATCTACTTGATTTATTTTAATACTATTCCTGGAATATATTAATTAATTTAAAGCACACCTTACAATGATAAAAAATCTTTTTCAGCTGAAAATGTTTTAAATGAGAAATTAAAAGCTTTTAGAATCATCCCCTCCAATTACAAAATAATAATAAAATAAAATTGAGAAAAAAGTCAGATTATTTGGTCCTAATTTGTCAGTTAATCCTTTAATATATTCATTCGTCGAAACAAAAGATAATACTAAATAATTAATACCCATTCTCTCAGATATCTGAAATCCCTCAAAGGCCTGCAGTTTTCATTCCATAAGCCATTGATTTCAATTCCGTTTAATAATAATAATAATAATAATAATAATAATAATAATAATAATAATAATAATAATAATAATAATAATAATAAT
>JBBMKC010165435.1:0-15480 GCA_037834085.1 Bipalium vagum | reverse complement strand
CCGATGAGCATCTTTGAAGGAAAAATTTTCTTCACGGAAACGGGTGAACCACTTCTGGCATTGTCTTTCTTTAATGATATCTTCGCCATATACTTTCACTATTTTCTTTCTTGCATCAGTAGCATTTTTTCCTTTTTTGAAATAAAAAAATAAAATATTCAGCATATGTTCACCAAAGTTCTCCATTTTTGAAACCCTATAAAAACATGATAAATTTAAAAAATGAAGGTCAAACTGTACTTACATTTAAATTTTTAATGTAAATAAACAATCAATTGTAAATACTGATATATAGCGGTGAATATTAAGTAAAAAATCTCTAATTATCAAAACTACTAAAAAAACGCACTTACTTTTTGAAAAACCCAATATTAATAAAATTCACTACTGTCATATAAGATATACCATTTAATATATGTGAGTACTTGACCAGAGTCATGATATTTTATGGAAACTACGAGTACTACGTAAAAGATATCTTGACTTAAAAATTAAAATCTTTACTTATCACCAAAGGAATAATTTGATTAACTTTTGTATTAACTTAATTAAATGTAAAAATACTTGATAAATGAATCCCACATTTACATGGAAAATTACCAAATAGTCATCAATTTCAGCATGTGTATTTGATTCGCAATGAACCGAGTGATTCTTTGTGTCGCTTCGTTTTATGTCATGATAATGGATCATTTACAATAATCATCGATCTTAAATGACAATAATGAATCTTTTCTCCACGTGCCAACACCCGATATATACAAAAGAGATTTTAGAATGCCAAAAAAAGCTTTGATTTGGCAAAATTGTGAAACATTTGTAGGATTGCTAAATCTTAAGCACAAAAGATATCTCTTTGTTTTAAAAAGTCTTGGATCTTTTCTGCATAATGTGAAGAGGCTTTGAACGATCAGTAGACGAATTTGCCATCAGAAAAGGAATTAAAATCTTGGACAAACATTCCTCTTGGTATATTTTCTGATTGATTGCCAAATCTCCATCTTTGAACCATGGCTTTGAAACACCTCTCTCAGATATAAAAAATACAAAATAAGCTTCTTTTCATATTTTTTCTGGAACCTGTATTTTATATTAGTTGAAGATGTAGCAGGACTGCAGAATATAATCTGTTATTTCCAAGCACTCGAGAGTTGCATGGCCCATGGTACAGTAAATCAGTCAATTGTACGATCTTGGTACCTAATGGAGAATTATCCTATGAAGATGCGGAATGAATTGGCCGTCCTTCCAAATTTGATGAGAGCATTTAAAGGCTCTAGTGGAAGTGGATACGCAAATAACAATAAGAAAACTTGGTAAAAGTCTGGATGTCAGTATTGGAACCGTTCATATGAAGCAAATAGGAACGAAAAAGAAAATGGACACGTGAGTGCCACTTAAGCTAACCATAAAAAACAAAATAAATCGTTATGAGAGATATGCTCAGAATTCGTTTGAGGATGAAAAACGAGCCATTTCTTCATCGCCTGATTACTTGTGATGAAAAAAGGTTGCCATATAACAATATTAAACGATCAGTACATTGGTTAGACATCTGTGAATATCCGAATAGTTACGGCATGACAGTGTTCAAAAGAAGTGATTCATAACGATCTTGAAAAGGGAGAAATGATAATTGCCTAGAAATTGATATTATACAAAAAAGGTTGAAAAGAATGTACTCAGCATAGATCAATAGAAAAGGTCCAATTCTATTGCATGACAATCCCCGTTCAAGTGTGTGTGCAAGATTTCATAAATCAAACGTTAACAAAACATAGATTGTTCGTGGTGGCACACTATCTTAGCCAGTAAGATCTCCTGATTTAACTCCACTATATTTTTTTCTGTGGGATACTTAAAGAATAATGTTTATATACACCAGCTAAAGAATCTACAACAACTAGCAGCAATAATTATGCAGGAGTTTTAAAAAATACTCATTATTATGTGTGACTGCTTTTACAAGTTGAGTAAAATAAAACTTAGAATGGTTTCTAGTTCTTCATCAAAAATATATCATGATATTTTTGTCTAAATTATAAAAATTTTATCATATAAATTGCTAATGACTTTTGGGACTCCCTGTATAACTAAAAATTGGATTAGAATATAAAAAATTGCTTTTTAATTTTATTATTATTAATATTAATTTAATTTAGATATTATTTTGAACTAAAACTACTAACATAAATTACAGTGATGTACAATTATGAAATCTAAGTAGTATATGTAAAAAAAAAGTTTAATAAATTTTGATTGACAGTTGAAATTAAAATACCGTATTTATTAACTAAAAGTATCTTAATCAATAAAATAAAATTGTTGCTGTTATTATTATTATTTATTATTATTATTTTAAAAGTTTAATTTACTTAAAATCCAATTAACTTTCAATATTTATGTCCGACTACAATTATTTTAAAAAACTGTTACTAAAAATAGCAGGATAGACAATATGACCAGTTTAGATAGATGCAAATCAACAATTCGATGAATAATTAACATGAACCAAGATCAATTTAATTGATTCATTTCCAAATTATATAATATCATCAAATTGATAAAATTCTCTCTTTTTAATGATATCTATTTTCGATCCAGGAAATACTGCTTTGTATTTTATATTGAATTTATTTTAGGCTTCCGAAAATAAAATCAATTACATGTGAAACTTGAAAAATAATAAAATACATTCGGCAATCTTTGCTTATCTCTAAATAACGTTCCTTAAAACTTTTTTTTTATAAATCAGAAAGTTTTATTACAAAAATCAAACCGAACACACGCTATTTAAGTATACCACGGTTGTCATCGAGTATAAATCAATCAAACTACACACAATTTTTAATTATTCACGGATCAACGTTGTGTATTAAGTATATAGATCATTGTCCGAAAAATATTAGGTCTTTTGTCGATCCAATAAATTGACAATGAAAAATAAGTAGAAGACCGCCACCAACTTTTTCAAAATGAAGCTAAGTTTCATCATACACTTAACCTTTATCCAATTCTTCAATTTTAGAGTTATTTTTCTTTTTTGTATCATCATGGCTACATACAGGATTGATCACAAATATCAATATTTCAAGTCGAAATATTATCTAATTAATATCAAACATATTTCACTTAAATTTTCTCTATATAATATTTTCAAACATTACACTGATACATTATTAACCAAGAAATTAAAACCACAACAATTTAACAATATTATAATTATTATGATTTTCACCTGACTTAGCATTAAAAGCATATCTTGAAGGACTATATTTTGCCCTTCATTATCCCTGAGAAAATTCAGGAGAGCTCCTTTGGCCATAAGCTCTGTGATTATATAAATTGGACTTTTCGCAGGTTCGGTACATACTCCGAGAATCTGAACTATCCTTGGATGATGCAACTGATGCATTAATTTTGCTTCCTGGACGAACGTATCGCTAAAACAAAATTAAAATTGTCATTGCATTTATGGTAATGTCCAGAACTTTTGATTTAATCAAGAAATTCAATATTGTGACAGTAATTTTTTTAATCATTTATATCATTTTATGTTAAAAGGAATCACAGAAAATTGAATCTTTGAATTTATTGTTTTATTTTATATCTTAAACATCAGAACATACTAATAATCCATTTTCGCACAAATATAAACGGAAATATTGTTAAAATTAAAAATTGAAATAAATGTTTAAATTGTAATATTGTAATAATAATAGAATCACTAAACACTAAATAAAAAATAGCAATTATTATTGTTACTCTGAAATTTAATCGCCATTGGTTCTGTATTGTCAATTATTGTTAAAAATTTAATATTTGAGACATCATTAAGAATTAAAAGAATCGACATTTATAAATGTTCAGTTCAGAATCATTGAATAAAACCTAATGATAATGATCGATAAAAGAAAATTTTCATTTTTCTTAAATTATTTTTTCAGATCAATATTGAAAATTACAAAACAAAATTTTTATTTGAATATTTGTGTGAATTACTTAAAAGACAAATGAGAATTTTTTATTTTGATTTTGTACAATAATATTTCTTATCAAAAAATTTACAGAGAAAATCAATTTATAGCTGATAATAATGCTTAGCGAATATATATTCTATTTGTGGAATCCCTGTATATCATGGTAAATTATATTGGAATATGTTAAAATATAAAAATATCAATATTATTGTAACTATAGTAATAATAGTAATATATAATAATTAGAAAAATCACTTGAATATTTTAAAAAATAATAAAAAAACAATACAAAATATACCAATAAAATCGATAATTATAAAAAAAAATAATAATCGCATAATAATAACGTTTTTTATTATGAGTTTCTGTTACTTGTGTAACACAAGATTCTTGTGTCATAGCTCTTAAGATGTTGAAAAATTATTTGATTGCAATAGAGTTACTCTAATCTCATCGACTTCATCTATCACTTATTGAAACTGGCAAATGTTATAAATAAATAACGAAACTGAACTAAAGGTTTCAATGAAAACAAAATTGGTTCTTCTAGGGTGAGAAAGTTAAAGCACGTGAAATTATTTCATTTCAAATCAATATGAAATGTCACCATCACAAATATCATCAAATAAATAATAATCAAAATGAATAATCATTATTTTTATAGTTATAAATCATAAATTGATCATTCTCAAAAGCTTATGAGGCTTTAATAATTGTATCAAAAGGATAATGTTAAATTATTACAAAAATGCTTGAAGCCTTTAATATTAATATTAAAATTATAAAATAAACTGACCAAAAAATCAATTTAAATTGTGTTAATAGTACAATCAATAAAGTTATAATTAAAAATTAAGATTACAATATATATATATATTGAAAAATTGATTTTTTATAAATATATTTTTTAATTAATTAAATTAATTCTTGATTAAAAAGAGGAGGAAATGTTTGTTGAAACTATTTTTCAAACACATACATCAGAAAATGAAATAACATAAATTGCAATGAGCGTTTGGAGAAAAAAATAAAACATCACCGAGATGCTACAATATTTACTGAGAGAGAAAGGAAAACTATTGACACAAGTTTCAACTTACCGGAGTTAGTATAAAATTAAATGCCAGAAAAGGTATGCATGTGAAGATTAAGTTTAAACTCACCATTACATCTAAATGTATGAAAGACAAAAAAATATTATAACTTATAAAAAATAAATATATATATTTCTATTAATTTTCCTTTATCAATGAGTTAATAAAGGATTGATTCTATTTTGAGAAAAAATCCTCTGAATTTAAAAAATTTTCGTCGTTGTTTTGGAACTCTTATCAGAAAAATATTGATCCAAAACCTTATGCTAATGATAAATTAGTAGCGAAAGGTCTGGCAAATGATGTGTATGAGAAAAATTAATAATTAAAATCATATAATCTTTGTAACCTTAGATGAAGATGGTCTGGCTTATGATCGAGTAAGAATATTATTTTTATTCTCTTATTTTTAAAATGATAGGAACATAAGAAAATAAGAAAATAATCTTAATAAAAATTACATTAAAATATTTTTGAAAAAGAGTTATTTAACATTTTAGATGAAAAATTCGAAAATTTATATTGGACAACGTACTACGTATCAGAGAACTTTCTAATGCGGCGCAAACAAGAAATGAGTAAATACTGTCATTGTTTAGGAAATAAAAAAGAAAAAATCAATAATTAAGCATGAAAAGGAACACAAATAAAACACCTGTCCATAAAATTGGGACGCATCATTTTCACAGCAACTTCAATAATATCGTTCCACTTGCCAAGCCAAACCTCTCCAAAACTGCCACTGCCCAATTTTTCCAATAATGTAATGCACTTTCTATTAACCTCCATTTCTTTGAATTGGAATGGCGGCTTATGATGTCGTGGAAATGGCTCCGTTAGCCGACAGCAAAGTCCATCTGTATGTGCTGACAAAAAGAATCGAATATTAAAAAGCTAATACATCAAACAATTGAACTTAACATAAGAATCAATTGGCGTTTTTCTATGTATATGGACACTTTCAATGGGCTTATTTGTTTGATTTTAATGAGTATTAAACAAGATGATGATTTTCCAATAAAAATAGGAACTTATTTTTATTGATTAGTTTGAAATATGTTCATTTTAATTTTATTATAAAGGTAATATAATAATATTATTTATTAAAATTGATTTATATTAAAATTTAATATACTCAATTTAGTAATGAAAAGTGCCAGAAGAATAAACCTTTTACTAAAAGATTAAGATTTATTAAAATTTTATTGCAATACGATTGTAACAAAATTTCAACGTAAAACTTATTCGGCATTTTTCATTTACTTTACTAGAGGGAAAAATATAAATTAATAAAAATTCTGTCTGAAATTTAAAGAAAAAACGATTTTTGATAACTAGTGATAAGTGATTGAAAGTTTTTCAGCAATATATTGTTTTTATTTAATCTAACATTTCTTTGAAGGACCTTTAAATAAAATATTTAAAAACCGATAGAATAAAGAAAAGTGAAATCGGTTATTAAAATCTGAAACTAACGAAAACAAAAGCAATTAAAGTTATTCATATTCTCTTACAAGTAATGATAAATTCTTTTATCTTTCTCGATTTACCTGTGGCAAAAATGAAAAATTATTGATCTACACATTATTTTATTTTAATTCTTTTTTAAAATTCTTATCACTGGAAACCGCGATTAACACTAGTTCAAGTAACGCGAATTTGATTAACATGTCTAATATTTTTAGGCATTATTTTCGATTACCGCGAGATAACTAAAAATACCTAAATTAATGAAAGAAAACTTAAACTAAATTAAGATAATATATGTTTCCAGATATCCGTAAAAATGTTATCCTCTTTCAATCTCTTCGAGCCAATAAACGAACTTAGGTCCAATTGACATCTTATTTGTATTTATTTAATTAAATGTATCCAATAGGAACCCTATTTATTTATACATTTTCAAGTTGCCAAGAATGAGCAAACAAAATAATGATCAATAGTGCGCTAGAACAATAAAGGACAGGAAAAGTTACTAGTTTAAGACAAAAACTTGAAATCAAAGAACATCGTGATCGCGGTGATTCAAATTTAATAATTACACACGATTTTGATTATCTACGATTAGAACAATTTTACCCAAATCAAAAAACTATCAAGAGATTGGGTTGTCGGTAATCGCCACAGTCAAAATTTATCAAGTCAGAAGAAATTTTAAAAGCTACAATTTATCAATTGAAGAAAAATCAATTTCCGTGAACGAATTTTGAAGAAATTAAAATATGAAAGACCCGATTGAAAATATTCGTATTTCGTAAATGAAAATTACGAATAGCAAAATGATACCTGTGTGTGGTCGTATCATACATCAAATAAAGAATCACATACTCCATCTTTAAAAAGGGAAATTACACAGAAGAATTTAATACAAATATGTCGAGCTTCAGATTTTAAAACAACAATTCCTTGATGCATATTTAGACGTCGATCGTAGTTCCAAGCTTGCAGAAACTTAGACTCAGATCTAGTATTATACTTAGAAATTTATCGAAAATTGAGAAAGAACCAAACAACCATCGCAAATTTCTTAATCAAAAATGATTAATTTGTATGTTTATGTACCTCTCTCATTAAATTTAGTTTATAATTTATCATTGTACTTTATTTTTCCTTTACTGTTCACTTTTAAAAGTAATTTCTTTATTATCAATACCCATTATTATAAAATTCTTACGAAAACACTTTTTCATTGTCTATCTTAGTGTTTCAAAAAATTGAAGATGTTGAAAATATTACTATCTTCCCTAGTGACCCATAAAAGTTTAATTAACAAGATTTCAATTAGCGACGATCATTTCATGGACGAATAAATCGCGTTAATTTTTGATTACCTGTATTTTATTTATCTCAATGATATGGCATATAAACTAATTTTTTAAAAGTACTACATATTTTGGAAAGAATTTTAAAAATCTATCGATAAAACAGTGATTATTATTAAATTTTTTTACATTAACTAAGTAAAAAATTATTATACAAGCTTTCCTATAAGTCATTTCACAATTTTATTCACCTTTCTTGACTATAGACAGCATCTTATAATAATTGGATCACTATTTATCGATTTACGGTAAGAACTTATAATATAATTTCTATATATATTTTTTTAACGCACCAATAGCTACGTTATTTACTAATTCAGAATGCTGACAACTGAAGAAAGAATTTTTGTGTACCGTTGATAAAATGAAAGAGATACAGCAAGAGATATGTAAAATTTTGGAAATAGAATCTGATTTAGATTCATATAGTTCATGTATTCTCCTTTCATTTAATCAGTGATTGTAATTCAGAACTTTGGTGATAATCGCGGCTTAGAGCTTCTGATGTTCTTGATTTATCTATCTATTAGCCGAATTTAGGACATCCTCAAACAAAATAGTATTCATCCTACCGCTTTCTTATGGTACAACAATTAAATGAAGAGAAATTAGACGCTCGAATAATTAGTGACTAAATACAAAATTAATCCCCATTTCATGTAAAATATTCTCTGCTCACATGAAGCTACTTTCTATTTTTCTGACCGTCTGAATCATCAAAGCTGCATTTTATTGGATCGAGTAATTCCTGAAAAGGATCTTTAATTTTTTGAGTGTGGTATTGAAATAGGGAGAATATTTACTCATTAAAAGAAATAAAATTTTCAGGAAATCAACTTTCAAATAAGATGATACAACTGTATTATAGTATGTTAAAGTATAAGTTTTTTGATAAAAAAAATTCCTCAAAGATGGATTGAGCGTGGAAGTTGAATTAGCTTGGTACAAAGAAGTCCAGATATCACAAAATTAGATTTCGGTTATCTACAAAATATTTTTTGTAACTCTATATCGAACAATGAAGTTGAAGCAAGGAATTGTACGACTGTCATGAAATAAATGAATAAATTCTTAGAAGTTTAGTGGAAAAATGTAATTCTCGCTTCATGCTAAGATAACATGAGTGTCATTTTGAGCACACAATACTGTAAACTTTCATTTTCCTAAATGTAAATAAACATAGTCAACGATTTTCTTTTTCTCATATTTACAAAATAATAAAATTATGAAGTGACTTATCGAACAATATATATGATAAGTAGAGCAATTTAAAAATGCCATTTATTCAGTAAAAATATAAAACATATCATTTATTATTAAAAAATGGCATTTAAAAAAATTTAAAATAACTATTATGTAACAAACTTTATTCATCAAATACATTATAATATTGTTAGTTAGCAGATTTCCTAAAATAGAAAAACTTTGCTCTACCGAAATACTTGCAGGAATCCTTCTCTAAATAAGTCGGAATAGGTTCATTGTCAACGGAAAGATTGACCACCTGTATTACACTTAACACAAATATCTTACTAGGATTTTTTATAGTGCCAGATAATATATTTACATATTTCTTTCCTTTAATTTTAGTTTCGTAAATTTCCAGAAAAATCTTTTCTTCCTTAAAATAATTTATTAATTTAGATATATTTTTCTCTTTTAAGCTTTGCAATATGTGTGTCCTTGCCTTTGATTCAGAAATGGGAGGTTTACCACAATATCTGAACATCTTAATTATTTCAGGATTATTTAATTTGTATAAGGGGATATTAGCAGATGTTAGTGCTTTGACAACAACTTCAACATATTGGTCATAAGTTCCTGTTATAAATGTTTGTTTTTTTTTAATTTACTGAATCGAAATTATTTTCAATAAATTTATGTTTTTTACTTTTCCGATGAGCATCTACATAATATTTTTTTCTTGATTCACGAAACAGTCACGAATTTTTCAATATAGCCTGTTTTGTGAATGATATAAAAATTTTTGACTGTAGGTATTGCAATAATAATTAATTATTTCCTTATCACTTTTCTTTTCTTTTGGCATTTTTAATAATTTAAAAATTAAAATTTTTAAAACACTTTTTAAATGCCATTGAAAAATGTAAATTTGTCAAAAATGGCATTTATGGAAAAATATTTTCCCTAATGATAAGTATTAATTATAATTTTTAATTTAAAATTTCATGATAAATTAACTTAAATCAGTTAATTTCTTTTTAATTAATACTTTAACAGGCAACGTAATATGCACTGAATGTGAAGATTCTTAAAGTTTAATCTATTGATTAGAGTAAAGCAAATCACAAAATAAAAAAACTTGAATATTATGAATAGGAAATGTAAATTATACTCTAAATTAATAACGGGTTTCTGAAAATTTGTTGTTTCTTTGATGGATATATTGCGTGAAAAATCATAAACAATCAATGTTTATGCACATTAAACATAAATTAAAGATTTGAAAAAAAAGAATATCAAAGAAGTTCAAGAATTTTTAAAAATTAAAATACAAAAAAAGAAATTTTAAACTCAGTAAAATTTTAGGCGACACGCTAGACTGAATCTGTAAATAATGTTTTCATATGGCATTATCCTGACAATATGTGCACTCAAAAATAATAAAAGGAATTGCACAATAAATCTGATATTAACTGGCGACAAAGTTATAAACTTCATTTAATAACAGTCTAAGAAATTAATGCTTAATGTGAATTCAACATATATCAGACATACAAATAGTGATTTTAACGATATACAAAATAAATTATTTATGTCCTTTACATTAATAAGAAATAATAATTGCAGTATAATGTGGTGTATCACGATCGATCTTCATCCAAGAATAGTTTCGCATAAACTTTAGAACAAAAATTCACTGACACAAATTTATTGCATTTTATAGTGAATAATAATCACAATTTTCATAATTTATTTTATAAATAATATAATGTGCCCAAAAATTATCCCTCCACACTTAGAAAAATGATTTAAAAAATAATTTGAAATTTAGAATTATTGAAAGTTTAAAAACAAACACATAAATGTAAAAAAAAACATTTTAAAAAAATTTCTACCAATCATTTCAACACATTCCGCAATTCGGAGTGGCATACTGTCGAAAAAGGCTTGACTGTTTCAAAAGGAATTAAATTTCAGTCGATGTTTTAAAAATTCCAGAAATCAAAGTCTCATCAATCAATATCAAAGGGCTTAATTGTTGAGAAGACATGGCCGCCCATACCATAATTGAGCCTCGGTTCTGTAATTTGCCGCTTGGCTCAAAATCTTCCATATTACATATCCAAGAAGAACAGTGATTGGTCGCTAAAAACCACCTGCTGTCAACTTTCATTAGACCAATGAAGTCTTTCATTGCACCAAATTAACCAGTTAGAACGATTTAGTGGAGTCAAAGAAATTCTGATAATCGTCCGAAATAAACAAAAACCTAACTGCATGGCACAGCACTGTAAACTTCTAAGAGATAGACTTTATAAACCTAAGTTCTGTTGTCTTTGAAGCCTATAAGACTTGAATCGAGATAGCCGAATAGAATGACAATTACTCAGTACATAACTGTAACGCCCTCGACCTTCTTTGCGTTTAATACTCTCAGTTTCTTGCCATCGATTCCATCAATATGCTACAGTTTTTTGTGGTCCCTGCACAGCCCGTGTGCAACCTGGCGTTGAAAGAGTCCAGCTTCAAGCATAACAACAATTCTTACTTTTTCAAAATCGCTAAACTTATGGTAAGCACTATTAGCCATTTTATACTATATAAAAATTCACATGATTATAAAATAAATACACATTACCTATATATAAATTATGATATCTGGTGCAATAAAAATTCAGTATAATTATCTAATAAATTCTTTTATTAGTCGTTACAAGGTGGGAGGATAATTTTGACGCGCAGTACATTTATTTAACAAAAAACATTGCTATATTTTTGCTGAACTAAAAATATTTTAAAATAATAATTTTTCGAAGAGATTATTTCCTTTTATTAAGTTTTACAATAATATTTATTGAAATCATTATTAGATCGATATATGAAATATTATTGATGATATTGATAATTATTTCAATAAATCAAAATATTTTTTTAATGAATATTTTATTTTTAATTCAATAAATGTTATATTATTGACTCTGCTTAATAAATATTTTAAATCACGAAATAGTAAATTTATGTTTTTGTTACTAATATACATTAATATTGTTGTTCTTTTAAATTTAAAAAATTATAACTAGTTAAAATAATTAAAAGGACTTCCGATTGAATTTAAAAGAAAAATTATAATGGTTTTCTAATGAATTTGTCTAAATTTTTTATCAGATTTTAGGTTTTAACTGATATTAGACTAAAAAATTGGATTTTTAAAATTATAAATTTTTAATTAATTTAATGCTACACGGTTATTCAATAATTAAAAATTGATAAAATATAAACTAATTAATATTCCTTTTTCAATTATTTGATTGGTGTAAAAATTTTTAATCTTTCAATTGGATAATTTTAACATCACAATAAAAACCCAATCACAATAAGAACTCCAATGATCTGTAATGAAAATGTTTTTTTTTCTAAATTGATTATTAAATGTGAGTTAATTTGTTTAATACATAATTTCGAAGAAATACTTTAAAATGAAAATAATCGATTCATTGTTAACAAAAATCAAGAACAGTACAATAAATAGTGATTAAAGATATCAGAAACAATTAAAAAAATCGTTAACCAAGTCTTACCAGTGTAGTATGTAATTAAACTTCTGATATCACTGAAAGGTGTTCTATGACTGATATAATATCCGCCAACGTCCATAGTTCTAATTTTATAATGCTTTACCACATAAAAATTTCGATCTACATCATAGTGACGAATCGATAAGGCACAATGCCTGGAATCTGGAACATGGAAAAAAATTAAACTGAAATAAAAATATTTAGCAGTGATAAAAAAATGGAAAGTTTTGAGATATAAAAAAGAAAACAGGCAAAAAACAGCAACGACCAATAAAAACAACAACGAAAATTCAAGCAGCAACGAAACCAACGACGAAAGGTACAACATTAGGGACAACTCAGACTTGTACCTGAACTTGGACGGATAATAAAAGTGCCTTTCGGATTGCCCATTAATAAGAGCTTGCGGTCGGCTTCTGAGTGGTTTATATCGAACCACGCTTCATGACTAGTGGGTGACCCATCATCGACCGCAACATAATTGCTGGGAATATAACCAGTCTTAAAAGTTGTTTGGTGGGTGGCAAACCACCACGGTTCATTCAAGTCCGAACTGACTACCATGATGTCCCCTTTACAGAACTCGAGGTCTCCGGGATTGTGAATCGTATAATTATATAAAGCCCGCACCCGAACGCTGGCAACCGGCAGCACAGTGTCTTGGGGAACAATGGACTCAAACATAAAATTATTACTATCCACTATCGGTTGAGAAATTGTATTTTTCAGATGACTTGACGACAATCTTTGGAAGCAGTTGCCCATGGTTTTTTGTCTCTCGTCCCACTTGCAATTCAATCTGCAAAAATCGTTGCTGCTCAATTTTTCATATAAACGATTTTGGATATACGTATCACTAATAACAATTAATCTCATCTCTAAGTGGTGCATTCATCATTGGGCCATTCACTATAGCCTTTCGACAGAAACAAAAGAAATAACAAAACCAATGATTTTATTTTACAATCGTTCCCATTTTAATTCTCATCTTTTTTGAAGTTCAAATCTCTAAAAACCTTTCTACCAGGAAAGATAAATCTATAGAGATTTTCAGATCCCTAGTCACAATCCAGGAACACCATAAAAGAAATCAGACAAATTAAAGATTTAAATAAAGAAATGTCGATAATTAAAGGAAAGTGATCTATACAAGTAACTTTGTGTATTATATTGATTTTAAATAAATAAATCTGATTTGATAATATTTCTGAAATATTATAAAAATTTTTTTAATTAAATATCAATACTAAAAATAACTATTAAATTTTTATAAATTTAAACACATCAAAAATACAATATTCATAAAATAGGAACCATTCTAAAACTACATAAAAAAATCACAATTTTGATGATTCTTTTGGCATAAAAACACCATGAACATTGAAAAAATAAAAAATAGGAAAATGAAACTGAAGAGGGAGAATGAAGTGAATTAAGCTGGAAGTATTATACCTGAACTCGGCCTAATAATATATGTTCCAGGTTTATAACCCATCAACAGCAGCTTCTTATCGGCTTCATAATGATTAATTTCAAAATATCCCTCTATACTTGAGGGAGACCCATCATCAACCACTACGTAGTTACTCGGTATGTAACCGGTAATTTGACTTTTAGAGTGCTGTGCCAACCACCAAGGTTCATTCAAATTTGATATAACATACAAAATATCGCCTTTTGTGAACGAAAGGTCGCCGGGATTTTTTATATCATAAGTGTATAATGCCCGAACTTTAACACTTCTAGTTTGTGAAGGGACTTGTTCGATAACAGTTCTATTAGTTGATTCCTTTTTATTTCGAAATTTCCTAAATGTTATTCCCATATTGATTCAAATTGTTCCTAAGGAAGAAATGAAATTCTACTTTAAATCTAAATTAAGTAATTTTGCAAAACAGAAATTATAAAAGATTATTACAACAAAAATTATATTTAGATGTTTGAACAAAAGAAAAATATCTCACTTTAAAATAAGTGGATTATTTTATGTCAAATGAACTTATCTAATAGTTCAAAATAAAGTCTGATTATAATACCATATTTAAACACATTATTATTATTATTAAACCTGTTAATTTTCAAAGCTAAGAATTTTTTATATATTAATTATACATAAATTGTGTAACGTCATTCTTATATAGATCTTATTAATAAAGCATTGAAAATTATTTAAGAAGAAAACATTAAATGTTTAATTTTAACAGTAAGGAAAATTCTGTGGAATATTATTTTGGCTTTGTAGAGATAATAAGTTGACTGTCCCAAACTTCTTTATCTTGCCGTAACTGAAGCTAGACCTTCAAATTTAATGATCTTCGTAGTATTGATGAGTCCATGGAATAGTATAGTTTTGGTTACACGCACTGGTTAGAGTGCAACTAATGTTGAGGTTGTATCCTGATCCTAAAGGTATTATCCATATTATGATATAGATTGAGTGAAATGTTATGAACACAACACTTATAAAACAGTATAAAAATAAATATTTCTAAATAATTTTTATATTGTGAAGAAAAAAATTTTAAAAGCGATTTTTTGAAATTTTTCAACATTTATTATTAAAAAATATGATATAGTTAGTCTTCAAAATATTCATCGTTGTTGTTTGTCACCATACGTCATTTTCAAGAAAATAATAAATTGAGGTATAAAAAAGCTTTTATTTTTTGACTTGATGAAATTATCAATCCATTTTCGAAAGTTTACATAACTCAAGGAATTTTGCATTGAAACATATTGATACCATATTGTTGGGTTTACCAAGACACCCCCCGGGGAAAAATAAATAATAAAAACTATAAATAATGTATAAATAATAATAATA
>JBBMKC010165325.1:0-15482 GCA_037834085.1 Bipalium vagum | reverse complement strand
AAATAGTTTGCTTCGGAATATTAAGCATTCGCGCGATTTCAATCTGGCGTTTTCCTACATTATGTAAGGCAATAATTTCCGCTCTATTGTTTTCCGTGCTGTTCATTTTTAAAAATGGTTTATTAATTAAACAAATTAAAACAACTTGTAGTTAATTAAATAAGGAATAAATTTATATACTAATTAGTAATTTTCAATAACATTTTGATATTATTATATCTATTCAAAAATAGTCCAAGGACTTTATGCGCACCCTGTATATACTGTGAGAGGATATTTTACCATAACTCACGGATGTAGCAATAACAGTTTCGGATTTCGTTAATTAATACCGAATTAAAATAACACTTCCCATTTGTAATAAAAATACAATAATTATTCTGCATTTATTGTATTTTGAACCAAATTAATATTACTGCATCGATTTAAACAAACATTTACAAATCTGAATTTTCAAATTTCCTTTGTTAACATTACTCTTATAATTTATCATTATAAAGTAACTAAGGAAATTTAAAAAATACTGATTAATTAAAAATAATTTTATGTTCCATTTAATTTTAACATTACCAGTTATAAATATTATTTTATGAAATTCTATATTGACTGTACCAAAGAATGTTAAGTGAAAATGTTATTAAAATTTTTTCTGTATTTTCTTAATTATTCTCTTAATTAATCTTAAGTCAAATATTACTGTTCAGAAGGTTTTCCATTTCCGACTTAGGTTTCATCACAGAGTACAGCTATGGGATTATGGTTATAAAGAATTTCTTAGTAATTTTATATAATACTTGAGAAATAGGGTGTTTTTTTAATATTTCCTTCTCTTTTTATTAGAATTAAATAATATAAAATACAGCTAAGGTACGCAGAGTTGTTACAATCTATAAGCCGTGTAATGTTACATACGCGGGCAAAACTGCTTTCATTATTGAATTATTTGGTTGGTGAATATTTTCTTATGGATATTATTGTCCTACTTCACAGCTATAAGAGGGATTTGTTTTTTTAATGCAAAAACATCTGTTTATTTAAATTAATAAATAATAGATCAATATTGCACTTGTTATAATTTATAACTTTTTAAATTTTACAAGTGGTGAATGAAGATATGATTTTTTGAGCTATTAAGATTCATTACTTTTAAAAAGAGAATGTTACAGAGCAGCCCAAGGAAATTGCATTGTAAAATGAAATACAATGAATAGATACAAATGTAAACATATAGAAAAAGGTAATATTATATGATTGGTGATGATGGTTTGGAATAATTTATTACGAAATTCTAAGAAGAAACCTATCTATAAGTTCAGAGTGAATTGTAAACAATGGTATAGCGGCTCTTAAACAATTTTCTCTTTGGACTCTTCATAACATGGATGACTTCACATTGAATCTTTCTGTAAACCCTTCATATTCTAAATATTGCTCATGCCGATCTGTTAAGATCGACGGAGAAATAATTTAATGGAAAATGATTCGAGTTTTTTGAGACTTGTAAAACCACAATGTCTCAGTTTTTCTTATGCTGATTTTAGAAATTCTACCAGGAAATGTTTTAAAGATTGGCAAATGATTATTAGACTAATTAATTTTTGGATAAAAATATTTTCCATCGTATTTTTTTAATCGGTAAAAAATCGACTCAATATAATAAAGTTGATGATCAACATGCTGATTTCTTTTTTATCATAAAAAATTGACAATAATAATAAAATTATTAATGTTAGTAGCAGTTTTCAATAATATTATTTAATAGTTTAATTGTTTTAATTAAATGATCTTTAAATGTATTCTTTTTAAAAGTATTGTAATAATCACAAAGAGTACTTCTGAAAATTATTGAATTAGGTTTTTGTTTATAGGGATTTTTAAAGTTATCATTGGGGAATTAAAAGAAAATACCTATCAAGTATGCTACAAAATATTCTAGAAAAATAGTACAAAAGAATTTTTCCTCCCGGCAATCAAATTCAATTGTTGAGATATTCTTTTCTCACAGAAGCGCATTAGCAGATATAGAATTTTACTGTTTTTCTAAATATCTTGCAAATATTTTCATATATTGTAGGATGAAATATTTATCCAGTTTTATTTCATTTTATGAATGAAATTTTGTAATATAATTCATTTTTTATTTTAAAAAAATAAGTAAAAAATAAAATAAAAATAACTATAATAATTCAATAAGATCTTTCTATCTTTTTTTAATTAATATATTAAAATAACCAATAAATAATCAATATAATTATTTTATATTTAATATATTTGGTATTATTTATTATACTCGTATTAAATTACTCAAAAATTAATGCCTCTATGAAAAAAATATTTATAAATACCGGATATTAATACATTATGAAACAAAAATTATTTTTGTTTAACTATATTTCTTTCTCTATTTAAAAATGTCATCTGAAATAAGCAGTATGATCAAACAACGTTATTTAGTATAATTTTTATGCAGGTCTAGTGAAACTAATGTCTTCAAAATTCACAAGAAGCTTTCCAGTGTGTTCAAAACTGAGACAATCGATGTCAGCAAGGGCAGATGATGGATGACTTATTTTAAAAACGATGAATCTAAAGTTGTAAACAAACATATAAGTGGAAGATCGTGCAGCAATCAAACTCAGGTCTTGTCAGGGATTTAATCCGAGGTGACCTTTCGTATTACCTTGATAGAAATATCAGAATCAGTAGGAATATCCGTTGGAATTGTTTATTCATAATATATTCATGTCCATCGTATATTGCATAATACTCCACTATAAAGGGTTGCAAAAGTCAGAAACAGAAAATAAAATTTTGACTTTGTAAATTAATTTTTGTAAACAAAGATATCAAAAGTAAAAGAAAAATATCACAAATATACAATTTTTAATCAAACAGATTATTTTATAAATAAAAATTAAAAATCTTCAAATCTTATCGAGATTTAAAAGATTGTCATGAATCCTTTATAGTAGGCAGAAAGAAAATTGATAGAAGGAAAATTGTATTATACAAAGATTTTCAGAGCTTAAAACGTTATGAAAGAATGAAAAGAAAATGTAGAAAGTGTTATTAATATAGGCAATTCCTGTTACATTTTGATTAGGGAATACACTAATTAAGTCACTTGTGATATGTGTGATTTTATGTGGAATTAGTTATTATAAGAATATATTACTTTTCTATTCTATTATTCATATATATCTTGTGAGATTAATAAGGATAAAAACAATATTGCATTACTTCGACTTCATGAGATCATGGATATCACTGGATTTCAAATAATTTTGTTACATGAAAAGTATAAAATTTACATAAAATCAATTGAAAAGGATTTTATTCTGCAGAAAAAAGAAAATTCATTTTTTAGGAACTGTTTCTGAAGACAATGTACCGGATTAAAAATTATTAATTAATTAGTATTTACTATATATTTATTTGCACTAATATTTATTTATTTATTTATTTATCGATATAAAAAATATTTCTAAATTAGAAAGATTTTAAATTAAAATTATTTTATAATTATTATTATTTATTTATTTTAAATATAAAAAATTTAAACTGAAACTTAAAAAAATTTATTTATAAATATAATAATTGACAATATTATAATGAAAATATGAATAAGAATAATATCGAATATCAAATATCAATTAATTAATGAAATTGATTATTAAACTTCGAATTCAGAATTTCGATGTATTCAAAATTTAACTTCGTGATTTGATTATTTTATAGTTACGGTATCATATTTAAATAAATAATACATAATAATAATTATATACCTATATAAATAAATATAAAAATTAAATATGAAAGGGTTTTGTAACAGACAATCTGATACATTATTTTGGAATATTATCTCATATAAAAGAAGACTAACTACTAAGGTGAAAGAGTGATAACATTTCATTTCCATCATACTTTAAAGTCATACACTTATGATACTGATTTTGATCATTTCTGGTATACTCAAAATGTTCAAAATGTAAGGTGACTGTTAAATAAAAAACACTATTTAGTTATAGGGTTATGCAAGTTCATCTTTGCATGTATGCAAGTTTATAGTGGCATGTATGCAAATTTATATTTGCATATAATAAATATTGTAATATGTTTAGAGGCATGTTCTTTTATTATCTTTATCTTACTATTATCTTTGTAAATTGAATAAATAATCTTTTTTTTATCAATCTGATTTTTTAATTTTTGTCAATATTTCAGAATTATTTAGAATTATGCAACGCAAACACGAAAAGAAGTCACGATGGAAACATTCAATGCCATAAAAATAATGGGTCAATCAGGGTTGTATAAAATCCAGGAAATTGCTGCTACATGTGAATTACATATTGGATAATAATACATAATAATAATGGATAACGCTCGCATCCATAAATCAATTGCTGTTTTAGAAACGTTGAGAAACATACGAATTCCACATAAATTTATAACTCCATATTCTCCTCAACTAAATCATATCGAGGAGTTTTTGCGATGATAAAAGCAAAATTTAATGGGATGAAATTTGTTGAAAGAAATTTGAAAATAGAACAAATTTTGGAAAAATTGCTATCACCTGGAAATTATTCCAAAGAATGCGATGGATTTTACAGACATATGAGAGAATGGTTGGATAAGGCACGTAGAAGGGCACCTTTTATCTAAAATGTATCTATAATAAAATGTTTTTTTTTATAATTTTGTTTTGCTATATAATATTTATTAGATGCAAATATAAACTTGCATAACCCTGTAATCACCAACAATTATTTTATCTACTTCAAAATGCTCTCCTCCCTATGCAATACACATGTGCCATCCTTTAATCCAATGCAGAAAGCACTTTTCAAAATCACTTTTCAGAATGTTCATAAGTTCGTCTTTCGATTTTTGTTTTAATAAAAAAAACTTACGGTTATTATTTTCATTGTAAGAAGGGGCTTTGTCGTGGTGTATAAACTATGAATTGTCTGACCAGAAATCTGGTCTTTTTAATGAATCATCTCACGTAAACTAGGCATAACTTGTAAAAAAACAATCTTTATTTCGGTACCAATCTCCTGCAAGAAATCCATGATAAACTACACCACCATAATCCATAAATACTGTTTAACAGAACCTTGATTTTTGATTGGGTTTGTTAAATTCGTTCCATTATACTTTCTTATCTGTTACACAAGTTACGTTGGTACAAAAGGCTTTTTGAAAAGATATTTATGAATTTGTTTAAATAATGTTTATTAAAGAATTTTAAAGTGATAATAAATCAAAGCGACACAGTAATTAATTTGATTTATCCTTATATACGCAGGTTAACCTCGTGTATTAATTCACCTTTAATTTCGTATTTATTCTATTTTAATATCATATATTATATGACTTTTGATATCAATTTACATCTCCTTCACATCAATCTTATCAGCTTTCTCTTTGACAGTTCTTACTAAAACTTATGGTAGAAAAGACATGGAATAGGAAGTATAAAAATAAAAATAAATATTTTACATTTTAATCACAAAATCGATTTATCAGTTACAGATTATTAAACTCTGAACAAACGTCAGACTATTTATATAAAAAATAATTTCAAATTATTTTTAATAAAAAAAAGTTAAAAAAATATTGATTAGATTTCAATTTTAGATATATTAATAATATTAAATTAAGTGAAAAATTATTATATAAATTGAAATATTAAAAATAAACAAGCGTAAAATTGAAGTAGACTTTGACTAAATATTTCTTCAATTATAATTTTCAATTATTCTATAGACAGTACTAAAATAAATAATTTATTTATTTAAGTATTTCTAATAATTATTTATAATTGGCAAAAAAAATAAAATTTATCAGATATTCGAATTTTTTTAACTTTAATTATTATAATTATGAGAATATGAAATGTAAATTATAAGGTTGCCCAATCCAGTTTTTAATTGTTTTCAAAATTATATTTTTTGCCTCACAATATAATTACATAAAGTAATTCCAAAAACTTATTTTCCGATAATATATTTCCAAATCAATTTAAAAATTAGTTTTGTTATTTAAAATATTATATTAAAATTTATTAAGACTTTAAATAAATATTAATTTTTTCCCTGTGGAAATATGAAAGTATCAAGAATATTTTCTGCAGATTACACATTTTTTGAAATATTATGGTGAGTCATAAGTTATGTGGTATTTTTGTTTCAATATTTCAAAAATATTTATTATATAGATAAAAAATTTGAATTAATTGATTAAAAAATCACATTACAGGTAATTTAATATTCTATCACAACGTAAATGAATTTATGTTTAATAAATGAAATTTAATATTTTATTTTAGTTATAGCAAATATAGAAAAATTGAAATTCTGGAACTCCTCAAACATTATTGGAAAAAAAAATCAGTGCAATTGTAGCAATCAAAAAATATACAAGGTGGAAGATGAGGGTTATGTACCCACTCGTATGTGTCAAAGATGGTTGAAAAAATTTAATAATGGTGAAAACGAATTTCAGGATAAACCGAGTTTTGCAAACATGTCGAAATAAAATCTAAAGCGCAACGCAAATCCTTTGAATCTAATTAGATTTTGGCTGCTGAACTTGGTGTTGAACAGAAAACTGTTTTCCGACATCTGAAATCAATCGGCAAGATTAACAAATGCTGCAGAGAGGTATCTCATGATTTAACACAAAGTCAGGCAAAATGCCATATTGAAACGTACAAAACTGCTTCAAAATCACTAATATTACTATTTTTAATCACTTTTTTATTCATTAAATATTATTTTACCATCTATAGCTTTCAGTTGAAATAAATAAAATAATAATAACATTAAATTTCTCTACAAAAGATGTACATATGGGTTTGTGATATTTTAATATTTGGTTTTATGTGACAAATACAAATTATTATTATTATTATTAAAAATTAAAGAAAAAATGCAATTATAATTATTTTCGTAATTCAAATTTTAAAATAAATAGTGCTTTATTATTTTATATTTACGATGATTGTAAAATCAAAATCTTCAGTTTTTACAATTTACATTAAATCACTTTTTTCTAAGAAATGTTTTTAATGTAATAATTAAAGAAATAGCTGAGAAAAAACAAAAAGTAATTAATTCTCATTTTTTATTATTTACATTAGTATAATAATAATAATTATTATTATTATTAATGAAAATCGAAGTAGTATAAAATAAATTCCATTTAATTAATATATTGAATGACAAATTACTTTACACAGGATTTTACCCGAGGTTTGGGCTTTTACAGGTGAACAGGCTATTTCTGATAAGCCACAAAATAAGAAAATTAAAGCTGGTACATTCTGTACCCTGAGGACAATTTCCAAGTTTGAGGTGAGTATAACAATTTTGAAAGGAGCACAATTTATAAAATACATAAAATCAATAATATTTGAATCTCCGAAGGACGGTTCATTTGAAGTTACATCAGAGAGTTGTTAAAGCTATTCTAGAAGAAAGGTCTAATGGCGACGTCTGAGAGGACGATGAAACGATTATGTCTCATTCTCAAATTTCCACTTTTAAAATTTTGTTGCTCTGTCTTAGAAAATAAATATAATTATTTATTGCCTAAATAATTTTAATAAAGTATAATAATTATTTTTCACATTGAAATATTATGTTTTCTTCTTTTGGTATTCCTCAAAAAATATAAGTTTTTATCAAAAATAATATCTAGTTCGTTTCGTTGATCTGGAATTAATAAAATTCCGAGTCTTATTATAAACGTATATACTACAGAGTCAAGATCAATACAAAACCAAATATGATTTTAATTGTTTTCATTTGTCTAATGAAAGGTTTGCATGTCAATTTTATCAAAACATGTTGCTATTTTATTTTTATCGTCTTCAGAAAGTTGCAGAAGTGGTCAGAAAAATTTTTAATGTATACGGTAAACTTATTTTAGTCTGGACCACTACAAAATATAAAATGGTTTATTTAACCTTCCAAGACACTCCACACACCAGGTCATCGTCACATTTCGATGTTAACCTTGTTGGTCGCACTCGTTGTAGAGACCTGTTTCAAAGCATAGACAACAATCCAATGACAGTCTTCCACCGTCTAACATCCAATGAGTATGATCAAAACTGAATGATTGTGTGCTAACCTGAGATTTCTTAATGATATATATATATATTCATATTATATTACGAGAGCTGCCAGAAGAATACTCAGTCTAGTTACGATCACATGTTCCTTCATTTCTGTGCTGTTCACACGATAAATCTTTTAATTCAGAATATTTTCAATACTTTACCTTAGAATACTCTAACCTACTTAAAAATCTCCTAAGAATATTCAAACCCATCCTTAAACATCATTGTTAAAGCTAAATACGAATAAATGCAAAAATAAACATTATTAGGGTGAGTCATAATAATTATAAATTAGCATTATCAACTCCCACGCGTTGGTAATGCCACTATACTTCTTTACACAATCTTTGTACATCAAAACCTGTCTTAATTAATTAATTGGTTGATGAAGCTGGGAGTATTCTAAAGGATGTTTATCGAAGTCAACCGTAAACGCAGTCTTCAAATGGCAGAGTTGTATTTAACAAGTTTCTTGATGTATTAATAAAATGTCCATGTTGTTACCAAAACAAAAAGATATTATTTTAAAAATGACCTCCAAAATTATTGGAACATAAATAATGACAGAGACTTTCCACGACCTTTCAAACTCGCAAATCCAATTTGAGAAATGGCTTGTTCGTCAGGTGGTGCAGAAGGTACTTGATCAACCCTCAGTTTCATACACAGTAACTAACAAAAGAAGAAGTAAATAAGTTAGTTATTTTATTGACAGGATAACAAGGATATAAAAAATTATTTTTTACCTGTGTCAGAGTAAAGAGGGAAAATTAATTTATTTGTCATTATTAAAAATCATTTAGTGTTTTTATACATTTTAAGGCTTTTAAGAATTTATCTTGTATTTTATTCGAAACTTTCCTAAAAAGGTATATTTTCCAGTCCCTGTTTCATAAATATAAAAAATCTTTCTTAAAATAATCATTCCTTAGGAAAATAGGAATTAGGATTTCTAACCCTCAAGTATAAAACGAGTAATGAACACCTAAATCGTTTGGTAATAAATTTTTCGTTTTAGTCTTGCAAAAATTCTATATTCGTAAAATTAGGTATACTCCTGGTACGCAATGGTATGAATAGAGGCATACTTGCTGTTGACCTATATGAGAAACCATACTCCAAATTGTGCCGAGATTTATTTATATCGGTATTCGGAAGACTGTACTGTTATTATTTTAAAAATAATAAAAAAAAATACCTAACAGAAGATTGCATAAATAATTATAAATTTTTAAGACAGTTTTAGAAAAAAGAAACTGTTATTTAAGTTCATTATACCACCTAATACACAAATTTATATAATTTTTATAAAAAATATTTCATTAAAACAAAGTAATGATCTCATTCAAACAATAAAATTTAAATTACCAAAATAGATTAAAATTTTTTAGAAATTAAATTGCAAACATTTTTAAAACATTTTTTGTAATTGTGTAAAATTATATGGTTACCATTCCCTATTAATATTACATATATTATTCCTCCCTTTCATATCCTGATTACTTTAATTATTAAATGACAACAAGCGGAATTCATTTATGGAAAACACAAAATTTAGTGAGAAATATAATATGATATATTTATTATAATACATTGTGACCTTGTGTCACAGTTAATTAAATAAATACTCAAATGTATGATAAATATAACCTTTTAAGGACAATAAAAATGACATAATAATAGTCTTTTCATTGTTGATATTTAAAAAAAAGGTTCGGTAGTTTCAGGGCAGACATCGAAAAACGTTCACTTGGAATTGTCAAGATAAACCAACTTTACATTTTCTTTAGCAATTCGGTGCCAAAATATTTTGTTGATCACCTCTCCGGTTCCGTTTCTTTACATTCAATGGCAAAGACTCAAAATGACTCTATCTTTTTATTAAATCAAAGTAGAGCTTAAATTAATTAAAAACACATCAAATAAATATTTTTAGTAAAGATTTAGAGATTTAATTTTTAATTAAACAGAAAAAATATTATTTCATTTATAATTATTATTGATAATTATGAAAGGATATTATTCAAAAACCTGTTAAGTTCCTTTTTACCTGATAAAAATATAAAAGAAATATTTTAAGAATTTTTAATATATTTCCTTATCAGAATACCTTATCAAAACACCCCTCCAAAATTAATATTTTAAATAAACCACGACGAATAAATATTATATTATTAATATTATCTTATGTATTTTATAAAGAAAAGTCAGATGATCAATATTCTTTGTATTTTATATATATTGTAAAATTATCATTAATAATTTAAGAATTAAAAAAAATATCAAAAATTCCATAATTTAAATTAAATTATTTTTATATATTTTTTTTTCTTTTATTTATATTTTAAAAGGAAAACTTATTTTGTACATTTCAAATATTTATTCTGTTTTACTGCATTTTTTCAATAAAAAAATTAATTTACTTTTCAAATAAAAATATTTACATTTAAATTAACATTTTATTGATCATTTTGTAAAAATCCAATAAAAAGTTAACGGTAATCGTTATTGTTTCAAGTTACCAAATATCTAAAATAATATTTATGCAAATTGTGATCAGAAAAATAAATAAAACATTAAATAAATAATTTTTGATGCTACTATCTTGTTACAGAATTGCAGAATGGTTATCATCCATAATGATTGCCAATACAAATAATTAAGAATCAAGCAGAAAAATAATATAAACAATTCTAGTCATTTCAGATAAACGACAACCAAATTAGAGAAGTGTTCCTTTATTAATACAACATAGATGGTAATGCTGCAGAAACCTCCCGAAATCTGAACCGCACATTTGGAGAAGGTAACACTAGTGAACGTAATGCTCAACACTGTTTCAGGGATTTAAGGATGGAGTCAAAGATGGTCGTGAACGAAGAAGTGCCATTTTCAATGAAAATTTTAAGACATTGGTTGAGACTGATCCGCGTACAACTGTAGAAGAGATTAGCTGTGCACTAGATGTTTCAGCTATGATTGTTTTCAATCATCTGCGAAAAATAGGAAAGTCAAAGAAACTCGACAAATGGGTTCCACGCAATTTGACCGAAAAGCAAAAATTATGTCGTTTTCAAGTGTCGTCAGCACTTCTTTTGCGCATCGAAAAGGAACTTAGCCTCGATGGCATTGTGACATGAGATGAGAAATGGATCCTGTAAGATAACCGCCGACGTTCTCAGCAGTACTTAGATCGACATGAACCTGTTAAGCCTTTTCCTAAACCTAATTTGCACCAACGGAAGGTTTTGATGATTGCTTAGTGGTGTTCCACTGATATGATCCATAATAAATTTTTGAAATATGGTCAAACAATTATCTCCGAAGAGTATTGTGTGGAAATCGAAGAAATGTATCAAAAACAGATGTACCCAGTCTTGATCAAAAGAAAAAGCCCATTGCTTTTCCATGATAACGCCAGGCCATGCGTCACCCAATCTACCATACAAAAATTAAACCAGCTTGATATTGAAATTCTGCCCATTCAGACTACTCACCATACCTCTCGCCTACTGATTATTATTTATTCAAACATTTGGATAAGTTCTTCAGAAATGATAATAATGACTCTTGAAGATTTTGTAACATCTAGGATTCCAGATTTTTATCTAATCGGGATAAATGAGTGTGCTACTCGTTGGGAGAAATGTGTTCAGTGTAATAGTTTCTATTTCAATAAATAAAATTTTGTTTAGGCTGTGATTTGTTCATTTAAAGTTCAGTGTTAAAAGTCGCCATTTATTTCTTTACAACTTAATATTAATATATAATATAATTCTGATGAAAGATACTTTTGTGCCAGATAAAAAGTATTTATAAATCAATTATAAAAAATATAACCCGAACAATATTTTTTTCGTATTAATTTTTAATTTATCGTTTTAATTTTAAAATTAAAATTCCTCTTGTAAAATGTTTTTAATTAAATAAAAATCAAATAAAAAGGCATATAATTTAGAGGAATGGATAAGAAGTCAGAAAAAGACACTTTAAATATTCAAAGTGGAACACGGTTGCTTTTTTTCTGTTAAAATAAAATACTTGAATAAATATTTTGGATATTATTTAATTAATTAATTATATTCTCACATCCATCCGTTTAGGAAATACAGAGCGTTTCCTAATTAGAAAGCATTTAATTTTGAACAACTGTTCAATATCAATTTCGATAGTTACAATTCACATGGGAGATAATTAATTATTGATTGGTTTTTGATAAATGTTTACATGGGGAATTTTTTTTATTTCTATATTAACGAAAAATTTCTTTTTTCTTTCAGATCTTCCAAAGGTTTCACAAGATTACAATATGAAGATCGACAATTGATTGTAGGAGCGCTCCTAACACTCCATCAGTTATCTTCAGAAATATCTCCGGGAAAAGGGAAATCGTAGTCGGGACTTGATTAATTTTTAAAAATTAATCAAAAAAACAATGTGAATTAAATCTAAAGTATTTTTTTGGATTTTTATATTTTTTTAATAAATAATATTGATAATAAAAAAATTGTGATAATAATTTAAATTGGCTTTTTTATATTTATAATATTTTCTCATTTTGGATCCTATAATTATCCGTTTTCTTACAGTTGTAATAATTGGTTGATTAAAACAAAATTAACAAAATTCAAAATATTTTAGAATTAAATAAAAATATAAATAAAAAAAAATAAAAAAAGACTTTACAAATAATAGGATTACGTAAAAGGTTTTTGGGAGTTTTAAAATATAATCATTTAAATATTTTTTCACTTTAATATAACAAAAATAATTAAAAATTATAAAAACAATTTTTCTGTAATTAAAATATTAGTGCCGAAAATATAATATTATTTTAAAATGTTGTTTAAATTTATTTTCATATAGTATTACAAATTATAACAATCTCATTTTATAAATAATATAATCCTCTTAAAACAGTATTTTATACGTTAAATATAATTATAATCTGTCTAATATTTTAATTGTTAATTTTATGAAAAAATATTCAAAATTAATTAAACGTGTTAAGGCCTGTTTGCTTATCCTGCAATATTTATTTGTCACTTGAAATTTTATCTTATTATGATAATTTCTGATGATTTTGATAATTTTCGATAATAAATAATAACTTAAAAATAATATCTCCTAATATATGTTAAAAAATTGAAAATTTTCATATAAAGAATAACTAAATTTTATTTCATTAAAAAATTTTATCAAGTAGCATGATGTATGGGAATCAATTAAAACAAAATTTAAATTTTCACAATTACAATCTCCCTTTTACTTATAGAATTTTTATATTGAAATATTCTTAACAATTTGCTTAATTAAAGAAAATTTAGATAATAAAGAAATATTAGTTTTGCAAAAAAAATGTAAATTTCTTAATAATCGGAACTTTGAAAATATAAATAAAATAATAATAATAATGATAATAATAGTAATGATAATAATAAGAAATAAGAAGAAGAAAAAAATAATGATGATGATGATGATAGTAATTATAATAATAATAATAATAATAATTAAAATAATAATAATAATAATAAATAATAATAATAAATAATAATAATAACAATAACAATAAATTATTATTATAATAATAAAAAAATTATAATTATAATTATAATTATAATTATAAATAATAGTAATAAAAATAATAAATTATAATAATAATAATAATGATAATATTGAACTTTATCTGTCAACTAAATAAAAATCTGAGAAAAAATACTTTTACCATAATTTTCAATATTCTTTATCAGAATTATATTTAATCAAAATTATAACTATTATATGTGCAATATATTATATCTTTTTTAAAATATTAAATACTACAATTCTATAATTAAAGATTTCACATGATACTTCTTAAAACAAAACATTTCTTTATTTAATTTTTATTTAAATATAAAATAATATTATTAATTATTATAATCATACTTGAATCATTCGTTACCTTTATTATTTAATAATTTTTATTTAAATCAGTTGTTTAATATTAATTTATTTAAAATTAATTCAGTGCAACTTTAAATGGATCAAAACAAATTCCAACTTACTTTTGCGCTTTTTGTAATAAGCTGTGTAATCAGAATTAATTTATTTATATTGATTGTTGAGATTGTTAACCAATAGCAAATTAATAAGCTAATTTTAATATTTTTTCTAACAATTATTTTACTACTGATTAATTATCATTATTTTTTAAATTATTTTACGATTAAGAATTTTATTTTTTTATAAAATAACTAAAATTTTGTTATTTTACTTTTTAATTTCAAAAAATTATTTTAAAAATCAGTTATGAAAATAAAAGAAAAACAAAATTCAGTTTCAAACCATATACAGCTCTATTGTGACAAATTTATATTATTATGTCCACACAAATTAAGAAAAAGTATATTATTTTAATTTTTAATTTAGTTAGGCTTTATTGAATAATTTTAACATGAGTAATTTTCGCATAAATATAAATAAAATCAAAAATAAGTAATATATAATGAATATATATTATAAAAGAGAAATGAAAGAAAATGCATTTCATTTCTAAAAACTGAAAGTTATTATTAGAACAGCTCAGAGGCGATATTTTAGTATTTTTATTGAGATTATTGATGAAAACAAAATTAGTATAGATTTACTTCTCGGAAATTCTTATCCTTTTGATTTTTCAAAAGATTTATCCCTATTTTATCAGAAATATTTAAGACAATTTAATTTATAAGTTGCATTTTTAAATAACTTCTGTGCAAAATTTTGAACTAAAATGTGGATAATTGGTCTTTGTTTTAGTCGGGCAATTAATATTTTGCATTTGAACACAGATTAATTTGAAAATAAATGACCACAAAACTGTAGAATATTGGTGAAATGGCAAGAAACTGGAATATTGAACGCGAAGAAGGTCGAGGTTGATAAAGTTTGTCATTTTATTCGGTAATCTTCAAGTATTTTTTAAAAAGATGATAGAACTTAGCTTTACAAAGTCTATCTTTTAGAAGTTTACAGCACCGTGCCATACAGTTACGCTTTCCTTCATTTCGGCCGATTATCAGAATTCCATTGACTCCATAAAATCGTTCTAACCGTTTGATATGATTCAATGAAAGACTTCATTGGTTTAATGAAAATTGGTATGTGGTTTTCAGAGACAAATCAAGGTTATGAATATGCAAGAGAGAAGAGTTCGAATCAGAAAACTTACAGAACGGTTTTTTATTATTGCATCTGTGGAGACTACGACCAAACAAAGCCAAAAAAACTCCGACAACATCAAAGACAAAAAGTGATCCCGCAAATAAACAATAACTTTATAAATAATTGTGATCATCCAATATTTATCCAAAACTTTAACCTTGTG
>JBBMKC010165216.1:0-15482 GCA_037834085.1 Bipalium vagum | reverse complement strand
TAATAATAATAATAATAATAATAATAATAATAGAACTATCAGCATTTTAATGAACAGCATAATTAAATATTTATTATTAAAATTTAAAAAACAATTAAATAAATAA
Source organism: Bipalium vagum (assembly GCA_037834085.1). Taxonomy (NCBI): domain Eukaryota; kingdom Metazoa; phylum Platyhelminthes; order Tricladida; family Geoplanidae; genus Bipalium; species Bipalium vagum. The sequence goes on along the minus strand of JBBMKC010165216.1, from coordinate 15,376 downwards.
TATTAATTGCAAATAATTAAATTTCAAAATAGTCTATGACAACATTTAAATGTGTCCCTTTTTAGAAATTAGAAAATCGAACTCTGTGTTTTCAAAAAGAATTTAGGAATCATAAGAATAAATTCCATCTAAAATGTCAGAAGCATGGAAAAAAACTTTCAAGGATATCCCATGTACTGTCACCTCAACATAACCTTTGAAATAAAACATTATTTTTTTTATTATTATTAATTTATTTATTTATTTTAATATTATTATTATAAATAAAGATATATATATATATATAAATCTATATTTATTAATAATCGAATATCTGATTTTAAAAAATTCTAAAAATAACCTTTTTTTGTAATTAATAATATTTTTTTCTTTTTTTTTTCTTTTTTTCCTTTAATTGATCGACTGAAATAAATTTCTCAGAAAATTCGCACTTCAGATTGAGATTTCCCTATAACAATTTTGAACGAGAAACGGTAAAAATTGATCGAGAAAAAGGTATTCTTTCGTTAAATATATTTTTTCACGTTCAAACTAAAACTAACTCTACCTTAATATAACAATTGAAAAATAAATTAAAAAATATAACTCAAAATTATTGGGATAATTAAATTTTTCTTATAAAATCCATTTTACAACGATTGACCAATTTCCAATTTTCTTAACTGGCGAACTGAAAAGAAGATGATAATTCAATTTTGATTTTGATGAAAGACTTTGAGATCTGCAGTAAATTGCTGAGGAAATTACTTTCATTATTTATATTTTTCGTTATATCTATAGAAATTATTGTTTCAAAAAAGAAGATTAATTATTTTAATTTTTTAAGCCATAAAGTATTCAAGTTCTGCATAATTATTCATCTGTTCTCAACGAAATTCTGTCTTCAAAATCCCCTAAGTCCTGAATAGTCGATTTGAAGAAGTTCTGTGATGGTGACTTTCTACCAAAACCAATACTCACTGCTTTTAATTAGGCCCGCTCTGGAGATCTTTTGAAGTTGCTACGTTTCGATAGACAGTGTCAGTTGTAAGTGGAAGGTGGTCATTTCAAGGATCAGTCATATCTTTGGTAAAATTCTAAATTTTTTAGTGATAGGCAGGAGTGAAGCTGTATAACTGGAGACGTCTTTTATTTTAATAATAAAAACTTACGTTGTCTCATTTATTTATTGATTTATTTCACATTTACTATCACGTTAAAAATAAAATTGAAATTGAAATTAATGTGATATTTGTGGTTGGGATAAAACCAAAACGTAAATATACTTTATTTATTACATACCTAATACGTACAATAAATTCCTATATCCTTTAACCCCCAATCTCCAATTCTCCAATCTCTGATTCTGAAACCAAATCAAATGAACCAAAAATTAAATAAAAGAGTAAAATTTATTTATTATTTGAATTTCGGCAATAATGATACTTAGCAAGGCATTTCTCAAAACCAGCCTTTAATTGATTTTAATAAATAAAATGACAGTTCTCGTCTAATAATGACATTTAAGCCATTGCTTGTGTATACGCATATGGAAGATATGTTGATTTCCACTGGAAGAAAGGGATTTTGATAGATCAGTAAGCTTTGAGTAAAAGTATTATAACATTACAAACCGTAAGCAAAAAAAAATTGGAAAACCAATTTCTAGACCTGGCATAGTCACAGTAACCTTCGATTTAGCAAAGAATTTTGGAAGCATAAAGGCACTTGGAAGAAAATAATATTTTTAAAATAAATATAACTGTAAGCCTTTATTAATTTTAACAAATTATCTGAATTAAAACTCGTTTTAAGAAGTAAAAGGTTGAAATAAATAATTTAGAAATAAACTCATTTGCATGTCCATTATTTATTATACGTATATAATTACTGAAAAAAATAGGTATTCCGCTATTATTCTGACAGGGAGAAAAATTATATAAATTCTTTCATTGTTATTTCAAATTATTTTTTATCAATTATCCTAAATTTTTCAATGATAATTTCCTTTAAATTAACAATTTTTTAGTATCCTTATCGAAATCTCAATAAGGAATATCTCAGTATAAAAGCGTTCAACTTTCAAATTTTTTTATGACTATAATATTGACAAACTCCTCATCTGTTAGATACCGAAATATTCCCTGCTTCTGAACGAAGCGATATAAAATACTGCAAAAGGACGATACAAAGCTTCATATTACTAAAAATGGAAATGCTTCGGTAACACTATTAATGGCTTGTCATCCAACTGCTCAAAGTCTAACGCAGCCTTCTAAAAGGGCAGATGTTTCACCATTGGATCAAGAAACTTTCTCTTTCTTGGTGGACACAGTTGAGTTATGTAATCCTTCAATGAGGAGCTAATTACATGATTATGCTATGCATTCATGAGGAATAATATCTGACAGGAAAATTCGCATCCATATTTGACAAAAAACGTTCGTTAGAGCCAAAATAGTAGAATGTTGCAGAAGAAGCAAATTCGTTTAAATAATTATTGTTATTTTCATGTAAATTTTTTCTTATTCTGAGCATTTTTTTCGAAAATCAGTTGTTCTGAATTTATGCACAAGGCGTTTTTACATAGCAGGTAAATAAAAATTTCCTAAAATACGTCAAATGTTTTCAGAGTGAAAAAATATGAAAGACAAACCTTTTAAAGTTTCAATTCTTTTAATAATACCTAATGAATAAATAGATGGCAAGGATTCTTTCAATTTTTCATCTAACAAAGGAATTCCAATGAACTATAAATGTTTTTACACATTAACGCGTATTTCTTAACTCTACAGGAAAGAGGTGACTATAAATTAAAAGGGAGATATTGAGATAAAGACTTCCTACCACAAAACCACATCATTAAATGACTTCACTACAAAACATAATTTATATTTTGAGTAGGTGTCAATTATTTTATCATTATTTATCCTTTACCATACCTTTTATTCAATTATGTAAGTGTAGAAAATTTACAGATCTCATAGAATACTTCATTCTTAAATCTGCTTACCTAAGAAGTGTAAAAATAATTCATGAGAAAATAATATTTTTATTTGTATAAAATGTTATTATCCATGAAAAATTATTGATGATACTTAAAGAAATGAAAACATCCCAGGACTCCCAAGAAAAATAAAGAATTTCTCAAAATATCTTTCTTCGCAGAAAAGTGGCGTGTGACTTTACATATTTCCATGTCGACCCATGCATTTATCGTTGACTAAACATGTTGTAGTTTTGTTAACTTTTCTAGCGTCACAAATTAAAATATCGAACAACATTTTCATCACGCATATTAATTTTATATATTGTGAGGCAAATATTAATTATTTCTAAAATGATTTGTTTATATAATTGATTTGTAATAATATACACATTTTGAAAAGCGTCTTGATTAATGGATATTAATTTAGAACCAGTGTGAGGGGCTAACATATAATATGAATAGTTTATTTAATTAATGCCTCCTGGAAATCCTTTCTAAGCTTAACTCCTTAACTAAGTACATTGAAAGAAAGGTTTCTGTAATGAAAGGTTTTAGTTTGCTTAAGTACCACATTATATATAAACTCTTAGACCTTTTCATACACGAAGTATTAAATTAGAAAAATAATGACTTTATTACTCATCTCATCATCTCATAACAAAAGCTAGTATTCAAAACAAAAAATATTAATAAAAATTCTTTTTTCGAGAGTCCCTTCTGTTGATTCCAGATGATCCACTGGTTTCCTTGGGTTGGTTGTGAATTTTTCAATAAATCCAGCTCCCTTATGGTTTCTGAGAACCTGCAACAGAGCAGAACGACAGTACGTAGTTTATTCATATTATGTAACTCAGGTTCCTACTATTTAAGCCGTATTGCATCTGCGCAAAATTACTGTTAGATTCCTCCATAAAAGTTGGAAAAGAACTTAACTTATGAATTTTATTTTATTTTGTATGAGTTCATAAGATTTATTAAATCAATAAATATTAAATCGAATATTAAAACAAAAACTTTCCAATATTTATTTTTAAATATTCACAGGTCATAATTATCAATAACACAGGTAAAAGTCTATAGGTTTCAATAAACTTTTCTGTAAAAATTTTTTGTTTAATCAATCCTGTTAGTAATTACAAGTTCTTTACTTAATTGTCAATAACTTAAGTTTATCTTTGAATGTTTTCGATTTTACCACCGAATTCTCTGATATTCAAAAAACCTTGATTTTTCTCAAAAATATATTAATAACTGATGTTTTAATTTAACTATAAATTTTTACTTTAATTGGTTATTTTAAAAATACTTTAATACTCTAAACTTTACTTTATTTTTTAAAATTTGAATTTAAGACTTAATTAATACAATCATTTTAAACTACATTTAAACTTTAAAATTTATTTGCATAAATATCCTCAGAGAATTCATTTTCTTCGTTTCTTCCTATTTTTGTTTCATTTGAATTTTTAAATAACATATTCTGAAACGTATCAACTCTAAAATCTTTTTCTGGATTACGTATCAATTGATATCTTTCATTATCTTTTGATTTTCATTTTTGCATTACTAATACTTCTTCTAATTGAAAATTCCGTCTTGTTGGTTTATCCTTTTAGAAGTCTTCATCATCCTACGCTATCAAACCATTGTCCTTTGTTCATTATCCTACTGAATATAATTTATGTTATTGATCTTAATAATGTTATTTGTGTCTCTGCATTTATCATATATTCAATGTCTGGAACTGCGATGGTATTGACTTATTGGTTTTTTTATATAAACACGATAATTTCGTGGCTTGTCATTGCTATAAATTTTTTCCACACAAATAAAGTTTAAAGGGATTACAGAAATAATAAATTAAGAATGACTTTTTTCTTGTAATGCAGTAAGTTTTTTCGCGTGCTGACAATGCATGTAATCCATTTAAATTAATATTTCATTTCTATAATTATTCTTTTTGTGATAGAATTAATGGGTGAGCCAAGAGCACATCCCTGTTAATTTTGATAAGAATCAATTATTAAGACCACAAAAGGGTCAGAAGTGAAATAATAATAATAATTAATTAATTAGAGGGTGCAAACATAATTTTAAAAAGTTATTTATTATTTTCTAAAAAGGATTTAATCTTGACAATGGCGAAGCTAAATACCCAATATTAGACCAGGGTCCTCAAGGAGTCACTGATTTAGTATTAAAGATATAAAAAGGGAATTGGCATTTCCCATTGATAAAACTTAATAACTAAGGATATTCAATAAATCTAACGATCTTGGCGATTTTTGAACGACCTTGTGGTACTTAGCTCATAATCTAGAGACTTATTGCAGTTCTTGTTTATAATTTCTTTAATTTTGTTTCGTTTCTCTTCCTAATTAACTGTGAAAGCTTTTGTTAATTAACTCTATTTCATTATTAATCATTGATAGTATTATAATTTAATCATTCACAATATGGTGATTTGATCTGATTAGACTACGGATTTGTGAATAATATTTTTCTGTTAGTGTTTACCATTGATGTATTATTTTAATCCTCGTTTGCTTTGATTATCAAATTTTTTGTATTATTAGACATATTGTTCTATTTGAGAGTTTCCTCACTTATTTTAAAGGTAATCTTAAGATTAATTAAAAGTAATAATTAAGTTAAATAAATTTGCTATTGATATATTAACAAAAGTTTACTAAGATTTTGCTTGTGTTTAAGTTTAAACAGTTGATGATAAAATGATCATTTACATTTCATTTATCTTTTTGAGTCAGCTTAGTTATCACATTTACATATTTTATGAATTGAAACTAATTTTTACCTAAATTGAAACTCTGTTGACTACAAAATATAAAGTGAACCATAAGAAATTGAAATCAAGCTGTTTTTTTATTAATTATTATTAATAAATCTTTTAAGTAATATCATAAAAGTTTTTAATTTTCTAAACATTTTTATAATTAAAAGGTCAAATTTTTTTAATCTTTAAAACTGTGCAACGAGAGATATTGCTTCAATTTAGTGTGAATATATTTTAAATTAAAATAATTTTCGAAAATTAACTTAAAGAATTACATTTTCATTCTAATTAGGGATTATTTAAATTATTATTTTTTCGATAATGGTAATAATATGTTTAATTAACAAAAATTTCTTTTGTTTAAAAATATCGAATTATTTTAATTAAATTATTTAATAAGTAAGACTGCAATATTTTGTAGTATTTTTAAGATTTTTAAGATTTTAAGGTCTTAAGTCATGAATTCTAAGGAGACAATTAAAAACTATTTCAAATTAAATGGATTTATTATTGAGCCAAAAGCCATACAATATTTACTTAATCTTCTTAAAGACATGAATTCGGATAAATCTAAGAAAATTTTGGAAAAGATAATCTCCAGTGTGATGGACCAACAATTGCCAAATAATAAAATATCTATATCTAATATTGAAAAGGCTATCAATATATCACAAAAAATCAATAACACGTTCAAACTGTTTCAAGTTATTGATAGTTTCGATGTTATAATAGTTTGTCGATTTTAAAAATAAATTTCATAATTTTTCAGGTTCCAAAATTAATTTTTAATAACGAAACCCGAAAATTCATTTCAGAAGACAATAAGGACAATAGTATCTTTACAAAGATTATTACTGATCATGCAGAAAGTAAAAGCGAGATCTTAAAAAATCGATATAATATTATTTATCAAAGATTAATAAGAGATGATCTTTCTCCGTTTAGAGAATCAATGAAGCCTATAGAATATCTTTTATCTTGTGGTGTAGTCCTTAAAAAGGTCATCGTTTTGGCTATGTTGTCTCAGTACAAAGAAGGTGAATGGTTTTTGGAAGATTCGACTGGTATTGTGTCCGTAGATCTTGAAAATACAAATTATCATAAAGTAGTTTAAATATTTAAATATTTACTTTATTTTATCTAGGGTTTGGTGTTAGAAGGATGTTTTGTTTTAGCTGAAGGTAGATATGAAGACAAAGTGTTGGTCGTCAACACTATTGGTATGCCTCCCTTAGAACCACCTTCATTAAGCAGAAATGCAATTACCAATAATACAAATTACTTTGGCGGTTTTCCAATAAATAGTAGCGTTAAGTCATGCCCTGATTTGGAAAAAGTAGCAAATGTTGAGGTATTTTTTTGATTTTGACTCTATTAGTTTGTATTTTTTCATTTGTCTTTTTATAAATTTAATTAAGATGTAATAAGAAAATAAAACAATATCAATTTTAAATGGAGGAATATATGCAAAAATTTTCTTTTATCTTTCATCAATTACTAATTACTAATTGATTTTAATGAATTCATTGATATAAAAATTGAATATCAAATAATTATGATTATTATGAATCTATATTAAATATTTAACAAATCAATTAATTAATTTTTAAATCGTTTAACTTTTTGTGAGAATTGAAAAAATGTATTATATATTTAGTAATCTCTTTGAAATTCTATTGACATTTTGTATTCATTATTATTCAAACGTCTCTTGTTAATGTTATAATTTCTTTTAGCTCAGCGGAAAATCTTTGATTTTCATTTCCGAACTGTGGATTGACAAAGTTGAGATATTGGAAAAGTTGAAAATTCTTTTTCATGGTTACAGTTCTTCTAAGCCATCGGCTTTCATTTTATGTGGCGATTTTCTTTCTCCAGAAACTAATGGATTGGGAATGTCAGAAAAGGTTCAATTTTTATCTGTTAATGAATCGATCTGCAACATTTTAGTAGATTGAAATATTGAAACGTGCCATCAAAAGTGTTGTGAGACAATTCACAACGTTTCATGATTTGGCCTTGAGAAGCCATTTGGTTTTCGTAGCTGGACCTAATGATCCGTTTCAAGGACTGAGGACTGTTCTGCCGCATCCCAGTTTACCAGAATCGATCTTATTGGACGGGTTATTTGACTCGATACCCGGATTCACGGTACCATTCATATTTTACTTTCCTTTGTTACAGTTCGAGTTTGTGTAACAGTCAGAAGAGTGCGAAAAATTTAAGAATCGAGTTATATTGGCCAGCAATCCGTGCAGAATCACATTTTACAACAAAGAAATTGTAGTGTTCAGAGAACATTTTGTGCAGAAGCTTTATCGGCACTGTGTGCACAACCCAGAAGAAGAAGAGCAGTCTGACACTGAAAATACCTTGAATGATTCTGCCATGAACACGAGCTTATGCGAGCAGCATGATGAGGTCGTTCAGCTGTCTAATAATTCGAAGCGCTCAAACTTTCTTGAATCGAAATTATGTTGGACCCTTATTTCTCAGGTACTTAGTATTGATTGAGAATCAAAAATAAACGGTTATATTTCTCACTTTTCCAGGCACACCTAATGCCTCTTCCGATTCATATTAGTCCTGTTTTCTGGGGACTCGATCATACTTTGCAGCTTTTCCCCACTCCTGACTTGGTCGTTATTTCGGATCCAATGGTAAAATCGTTTGAAATGTCGATCAATGGTTGCATGGTTCTCAATCCTCCCAATTTCTCAAAGGGCGGGAACTTTCCCTTTAAAATCTATTATCCATTGAGAGGAGAGATCCAGAATTGTAATTTGGTTATCAAAAATTAAATATGATTAAAAGATTATGCCAACAAAATGTAAAGAATAAATTCTCAATCATTTTTTGAAATATTGTTTTTTTAAGGAAAACTAAGAAAAATTTTAATTGGTGGTAAAGTAATGACCTCATACTATATCTATGTTATTTCAACACAATTCTTTATAATTTTGGTTTGTTTCAAACAAGATTTTTTACTTCTTAAATAAAACTTTTTAATATACTTATCAAGAAGAAATCAGTTTGCTATAACGTATAAAACTAACAGAGATAAAAAGCTTACACTTGCGGTAATGTAATTACCAGTAAACTAATTTAAGGCATTGAGTTCTGAAGCTTTAAATATTTGAAATCCAGCTCCAAAGGAAAGTGGTTGTTACCATTTCCTTAAACTGACAGATTTATCCATTAATTAAAATGCTTTAAAAATTATTATCCCTATATGCAGTAAAACTTTAATAAATTAAAATTTTTAAAATATAATAATAATAATTTTTAAATAAAAATACTTAAAAAACATTTTAAAAGTGAAAATATTTTAGTTTTGAGAATTGTTTCTAAATGAAGTAGATTACTAAAGCAAATTCTAAAATTACCAATTTTTACTTAAATTTTTGAAATTTTCGAAGTGAAATTGTATAAAACATTTGGATAAATTTATAAGATAAATTACATGTTCATGATTTTTTTAATTTTGTATACTTCTAAAAAGTTTAACTTAATTAAAATTTTAACTTAAGTGTTGTTTAAAATTATTGGTCTCTATTTAATAGAATCGCAGAAATTCAATTAATTTCAAATATTAATTAAATTTGCCTTTATAATTTCAGAATGTCTTTAGTTTCAAAACATCCAAATAAATTGCGGGATATTTTAAATTTAGACAATGAAGAGTTTATGATTCAAATTTCGAGCTATATTGGGTGGTTTCAAGATAATTCTAATAACAAAATAAATACATCAGATGTCTATTCTGTTTTAGAAAAATGTTTGGTGGTTATAGAATCAAGGATTAATAAAAAGTTATACTAATTACATAATATATGTCATTAATAATTTTTTATAACAGTTGTGATGTAGATAATTTTTCTACATGCATTAATATCCTTAAATGTATAAATGAAATATATGGGAGTTACGATATCTTTAATAATTGGAAATCGGATAAAGATGAACAAATATTTAGAGTGAGTTGAAATGAATAATATGTATAGTCCATAACAACCATTAATGTAAAAATAATGGAGACAGATATCAGTTTATGTTTTAACATTTATTACTTACATAACGTGTTTTAAAAATCAGTAGTAACATGATTTTCTAAAGTCTAATGAATATGAATTTTAGTTTTGCAGCCATATTTAAGATATAACAATACTTTGTTTCATTACTTGTAACATACATCTGTATTCTAGAAATTATTTCCCTTACATTTACTTCATTCACGTAAATATCGATGAAGTAAAACTTTATACCTAGTGTTACTGAAGAGGTTTTATATGTCAATGATTTAATTGTAATGAAAAGTATTACTGTGCTAAGAAGTCTCGGAGGAATTAAAAGAAATTTTTCGATTTTTGTTAACTAAAGCGAAAATTTGTATTTATTAATAAAAATAATTAGAATAAGCTATATTTTATCATAACAGATTAATTGGATCTTTAGTAAGCTCTATTGTTTTTGTTGCTAAGGTGATGAGCACAATATTTATGATTGATATCACAATATTGTTATGAATGAGATTGTGCCATTAATTATTCTTCCACATAATTAATTTTGTTATGACGATAGTACAAAATCAATTATATCTGTGAAACAGGTTGAGATAACAGAAATGTCTTTCCGATTTAGATTGACTGCTAACAGTTGTAATTAGTATTTCTTCATCTAAGCCTAGTCTAAGATGCCACAGTATAAAATCTGATAATCAGGTCGTTCCAGGCCCGTCCTAAATTATTAATTCAATTATGAATGTTATTGGTCTCAATTATTGGAAATTGAGATAATTAATTAATTACATGAATTGGCATTTACTTCGTGGCAGTTCTTAAATTGATTTCTAAAGGACAAAATTTGGAATATTTTTCGTCATTGATTTTATTTTTGTCAAATTACAAGGTTTTAATAAAAAAATAAATATAAAATTAGTGAAAACATAAACATCTTGAAAAATTAGGACCATCATTTTTAATTGATCTACAATACTAACTTAATGACCTTTTTTCAACCGTTGTTTAATTTTGTTGTACCTTTCAACGTTTTGAGTATGTATGTTTTCATTATAATCCACAAACTGATACTTTTGGTAAACCAATTTATGCTGAAATATACTCTCTTTTAAACGGCATTTATAAACTTGTCCTTCATCAGTATGATTAATACTTCTTAGTCGGACAATTCATTAAATTATCTACAAATTGGTAATATTATTTGTTCTCAATGTATATGATGATACATATTTGGAACTATAACTACAATCAACGATGTACAATGCTCGATACTATTGGTTAGATACTCTTCCTCTGTGTACTTAAATCTTTTGATTAATCATAGTTTCATCAATTTGAGCAACTTCACATTGCTCACCTACAATAATTGGATGTAATTTGTAAATTTTTTTACTTTATTTTGGAGTTTTAACACTATTTTATGTAAAGATTTTTGTTTTATTACCGCATATTTTAAAATATGAATTGATATATATACCACTTGTCTATTGGTATATAACTTTATGGTATTAAGATTTCTTCAATTTTTTTAGTACAATTTTTTCTTGTAACATATCCAACAAAGTTTATCCTTGTGTTAATTTTCTTAAATAGCATATTAATTCCACATGCTTCGCATTCCACTATCTGTTTGAAAAGTGCGTTTTCCATCATCACGTTTATTAACTCAGATGGTATTTTTTACTAAAAGCTTACTTTTCATATTTCATAATTTCTAGTAAATTTTTCATAGATGTTGTTACATAACTCGTTACAAAAATACTCAATTTCTTATGATCAGTAAATATTTTATTATATTATTTTATTTGTTTTTACAAAATTATAAATACTCAGTACTCTTTGTCAATCCCTATGGTAAATTAAAAACGAAGGCCAAAAATGTATTCAGAGTTTTAATTATAGTATTTAAATTTTTAAAAGTATTTAGAATAATTTAGGGAAAAGATTTAATAATATTAAATTGAGTCTAGTTTTCCCACAACATTAAATATTCACTTTTGATATATTATTTTTGAGAGAAATTTCAACATGAAATTAATATTAATAAGCATTTTTTGCACATGTAATTAAATTTTATTTTTTTTAAATATTATTAAACATTTTAATATATTTTAGTTGACGTCAATATTAAATAAGAATTATTTGCATACTGAAATCGTCATGCACATACAATGTCTTCATTATTTGAACAGGATGTCAAGCTCAAGCTATTCCAGATTCCTTGATTTATTTAAAAAGTTTAATGAGATCGAGGTTAATTTTTCATTTTTATATCTTTATATAGTAAAATTAAATATAATTCAATTTTTATAATATTAAACTTAAAAATGATTAAAAAATATTTAACCTTTCAAAAAATTAACCCTTTCATACCACGGATTCTTTTAATTGTTCATTGCATGTTTATTAATTAATTGTTAGTGTATTAATAATTTTTTTATCCATTGATATTTGAAATAATTGTGACAACTTTAATGAAAAATGAAAAATATTTAATTTTATAAATAATACAATATTAAATATTTACTATTTTTTATTTTAATTTTAGAAAAATTATTCAAAATTTAAATTGTAATTTTCCAGAGTCCAATTTTATTTATTTAATTTAATCAGCTTATTATTTTTTAATAATTCAAAATAAATCTTTTATTGACATTTATTTTTTCGAGTTATATTTATATTTACAGTCATTAAAAATTTAAAATCATTTCAATATTTAAATTACTGAAACACATTAATTAGGGTTTCTAGTTACAAAGAATATTATCGGCAAAAAAATCTTTTTCGTTTATTCCACATGATAAAGGTATGAAAGTATTTTATTAATTAAGAAAACGGTGTTAATAAATTAGAAAATAATCTTTTACTTTAAATGTTGATTTCTGTATTCAAAAATCGAATTTGAAAGGTCTGATATAAAAACTGTTTAAGATGTCATGGGGAGATATATATTCTTATAACTTTTAACATTTAGTTAGTTTTAATTTGTTAAGTGTATGAAAGAAAAAAATAAATAAACATAACAATTCGTGTACCAATATAGATGTTATGGTTGTAATAGCCTATACACAGAGGAAACCCATAGTTTTTTCAGAACATTTATTAGTTAACATTCGCAATTAAGCAGAACTAGTAACGTGTTAGGCAATGAGGTACTTCGTATAAATTAAAAGTTAATGCAGAAAAATTTAGATTGATTATCAGTAATTTGGGCAGCATTGATAAACGAATCATTATTAATTAAAGAATGACAGCCAGAAATTAACATCCAAACAAAGGAAATTAAGAATCAGTGTGTTCTCTGATTAATTAAAATTATTAAAAAAAAACTAAATCATTTGAGATTTGATAAAATATTTACATTAAAAATATGCTATCCTTTAATTGATTAAAATTTATAATATAAAATTTTGATGATTGAAAGAAGATTAATAAAATGTTAGAAACATATGTAATAATAAATGCTTAAACAAAAGTTGTCAATAAAAATCGTTTATTTGAAAAATAAAATTAATTATTAATGATTATTTTTCTTAAAAGGTATTCAATTTTCTTGAAATAAAATCATTTTTTAAAAAATCGAAACGAAAATAATTTTCTATCTTTTAATTGATCAATTTTCCAAACAATAATATAATTTACTAGATAATTAGGACAACTTAGTATTCTATTATACATAGCTTGTTTTGCTTACTAATATTGCGAAAATTTCCACAGTTTATTTGATAGTTAATTTCAAAAGCTTTTGAAAAAAAAGTAAATAAAATCTTTACCTGTTAAGTATTTCTTCATAGAAATTGATAAAATTTTGAAAATCAATTATATTTATTAATCGATATTAATGTATTTTTAAATTTTTTGTATTGTTTAATGAATTTTTACATTTTAAAATTTAAGATTTAAAATTAATATTTTTTATTTGTTTATAAGAAAATTAATAATATTTTATTGTCTTTTTGTACAGACTAAGAACAATATTTATTCAATAAACAAGATATTTTCGCTTTTAATGATTTTATTAAAAAATTTTGTTTAACATTAATTGATTAGCTTTCAGGAAGTTTTGCAAATGTTTTTGTTAGATATTTTTTACTTTTATATACAATTTCTCTTATAATAGATTTTTTTTAATTAGACATATTTTTTCGACAATTATAATATTAATAGGTCTATCTTATTATTTTATATTATTTTATTTGACAAAAATAAATTTCATGTATAAATTTCAATTTTTTCATAATTTTAAACTACTAAATTTTATCCGGTAATTATTAATCCAAAATCTATTAAATAATCTCCGGATTTATTAGGATAATTTTTTTGTATAACAAAATTTTTTTATGATATTCATAATTTCAGAATGAATGAAACAAATAAAACTGAAAATCTAAAGCAGTACGATAACTGCTATAAACTCGGCTACCTGTCAGAGATGGCTTGCGCGTTTCCGTTTTTGGGATTTCAATCTAAAGATAGTGCTTGAAAAGGTATTCCTGTCACCATTGATGACGAAGAAATTTTGACCGCTATCAAAACATATTGGCTCGAAAAATACGATGAATAACACAGAACTTATGTATTGAATATTTCGCATAGCGAAGCGCTTGTAAATCATACACTTCTAATTTTTTATCAAGCAAGCAAAGGATTTATTCTGATATTTACATTTATCAGTTTACAAAATTGAATAAGGAAATCCAAGTAAAACGCTCAACATTGACAAACCATAAAATCAATATGTTTTATTATGACGTTTGCAAAACTACAGATTTCTTTTCCACTCAGCAAAAATTATTGAATTTTGATTGGGAATAATAGCATACGTTTCGCCCTTCCGATTAATTACCATTTGCTTCGCTCTATACAAAGCTTCTTGAATGGTAAACCTGTTACTAATAGTGATGACGTCAGATCCGGTTTGTTACAGTTTTTGCAGGAAAACCGAAGTTTTATGAACTGAGAATATTTATGCTTCCTGGAAGATGGCAAAAGGTCTTTGATACTAATGGACAATTCATAATTTAACAAAACTATAAAGTTTCATGTCTTTATTTTCTTCAAAAAACTGGGTAATCACTTTCTTGCGAACTAAATCGAATTAATAATTTTTAATCACTTTAAATATGTGATTGTAAGTCAAATTGAGAAAGATTTTAAAGCGATTATTGATTCTTAATGATAATATATTTTTTTGATATTTTCATTTTAAAATATTTGTAGAATTTTAAAAAATGTTAAAAAATAATTAATCAAGAAAGTTTGTTTAACCAATTAATATATTGAATGAACATTGAGACTGATGATGCATCTAAGAAATGTGATCCAATCAAGATAGTCAAGTTTTTTTTAAAGAAACGAATTATTTTACATATTATATCTTTATAATATTTAAATATTTTGAAAATTCTAAGGAAGCTTGATATCTTAAGTTTCTTAACTACAAGTTTAATTAGGTCATAGGATTTTTAAATTTACAAATACGGTTAAAAATTGAATATTTAAACAAAAAAGTGAATAAATTACAGTCAACCCTGTTCAATATGAACCCTGTTTAATATGAACAGAATTTAATATGAACATTTCAGTCAAAAATTG
>JBBMKC010165109.1:0-15486 GCA_037834085.1 Bipalium vagum | reverse complement strand
ATATTTGGTCATAAATATAACTAACTTCCAAGAGATTCAACAGAATTGAACTTTTCGTATTCCTTCTGGAAACCTTGATCATTTTCTGAAAAATAAAATAAATTATTATTATTTCTGAATTAGTTTATTTTCTCAATTTATATATTTCCAAATAAAAATTACTTTGGACAGTCACGTTGTAAGTCAGTATGATTTCGTTACTTATGGAATCTGAACATTCGTACAGCCCACTGTCAGAAATGATACTGCTTTTTATTTTCAAGTGCCAAATGTCCGAATTGGTCAGGTAAGCTATGATTCTATTGTCAGGGTAGAATCGTTTCGTGCCCAATGTCAGGGGAAATCCGTTACCTTCTTTGGACCAAACAATCTTTAAGGTTTAAATAAAGAAAATTGGTAATTAGAAAGAACTTTTCTTTAATAAATTAATCTTAAATAAGTGTACCATTTGATAGATTTAATAATTCGTTATAAATAATAATTTGATTTTTTTATTAATTAATGAAAATAATAATAATTTTTGTAAGGATTAAATTTTAACTGATATTTATATATTAAAAAAATTCTAAGTAATGTATTAAAATTTAATTCTTAACGTAAAACAAATCCTTTAAATAATTTTAATAAATATAAAGTTATAATTAATTTGTTTAAAAAAATAAAAAACTAAGCGCCTATTCAACTATTCAATTATTATCATCAAAAAGGTATTATATTCAATTTTGACTTTATGAATTCTGAAAGCGTAGATAACGTAGCAGTAGCATAACATGGTGACCACGACAATTTTAATAATAATTTCAATTCAGGAAACAAACATTTCTTTGAACCTGACACCTACGCATTCACAAAGAATTTGCAAAGTGCTTTGACTGCACTTTATTTTATTTAATTAAACTTTTTATTCAATTATTTTTTTAATTGTTACATAAATTTAATATGATAACATGAAATATCAATAGTGCCAATTGATTAATAATTTTTATTTTTAAAAATATATATTATTTATTAATAAAGTTTTTATTACACTGTGAATCAATAAATAGTTTAATTAAGAAAAATTAAATTGAATGGTTTAATTTTAAAGATTTGATATTTAGTTAAATTATTCTTAATGTGTATATTTTTAATGAAAAAATTAAAATAACATTGTATTTAACATTTAAATTTATTCCGAAAATATCGCACGCACCCTGTATGATCTTCGTGAAACATGGATAAATGACAATTGTCTGTTAATCATATAAAATTGAGGGAATAAAATATCTATTAAATCCATCGAATGGTATAATCAAACGATTGACTTTGAGTAAAATTTCTCTGGCTACAAACAGATAAACTGAGAGGCTCTTTCAAATCTTGACAAAGGATTTTGGGTTTCATAAAGCTTTGTACTAGACTGGTTTCGTATTTGGTAGATGAAAATTGAAAATGCTAAAAATAACTTAGCAAGATTTGGACTGCTTTAAAAAATAAAATTGCTTTTATCTCTCCATTTGAGAGTGTAGACGAAAGTTGACTTTATCATACCGATTACCAATCGAAAGACCAGTGCAAAATGTTGACTGATGGTGGTAATTCAGCTCTAAAGCTGCCAAAAAGAACCAGATTACGTTAAAAAGATGTTGTCATCTATTTCTGGAGATGCGAAAATAATTTTACTAATTGATTATTAAACTGTTCTGAATGTGTTATATAAGAGTATTCATGTTAAAATGTTCGGATTAAGATAGAAAATTCAGATTAAATAAGGATAATGTACTATTTCACAAATGTGTCTTACTATGTAAAAGATGAAGAATATATTTTACACATTATTGGAAAATCCATCATATTCCTCAAATCCGGCTTCTTCAGATTCCCATCTATTCCAAAACTTCAAAATATCTTTTGTAAAGAATTACTCAACAAATAGTGAGGTCATAATAGCTGTACAAAATCATTTCGAAAGTCTTCCTGTAAATTAATTTAGAAATAGAATTCTTCAGTGTTTCAGATACTTAAACGTTCGATACGTCTTTTAGCGGTTTGCATTATTATAAGTTTCTAATCAAATCTTTTATGATAAATACGGAACAGAAAACATCAGAAAGTATTTTCTGATACCTCTATTCAACGCTGAATATATTGGATATTTCAGGGTGGTGCAAAAAAAATAATAATACTCCACCATTGATGTAATTTTGTTTAAATACATTAATTTATAAATATTAATCAGTATATCAATTTGAAGCTTTGTATATTTCGTTTAATAAGAGAATGCTCTGAAATTTGGTTTAAATTACTTTTCAAAATATTTTTAGTTTCTAAGAAATCATGTCAAGCAAGATAAAAAATCAAAATATAGAAAAAACCTTTTTAAAAATGTATTTCCTCCAAAACCCTACTGAATTTTTTACAAATGACACATGAAACTTAAAAATTCATGAAAACAGGTTGTCAAATTCAATTGTTCCTATACTGCTTAAACATTTGGGTCCTTTTAAAGATTTTTAAAAATATAAATTCCTACTTTCCTGAAAAAATATTTTTTTTAATTGGAGACATTTTATTATAGGTTTCAGTCAAATATTTTGATTGTTAATCGGACTAGTTAAGGGATCAGAATAATGCATAGGTCATTTTAGAACGTCCAAAGACCACTCAAAGAGTCAAGGATTGATATTGTCACTTATAAAATCAGTCTTATTGTACTCACTACAATTGTCGAATGCATTACGACATTCTTATCATTAATTGTGATTTTATAAATATATAATAATAATAATAATATAATTATATAATATAATTATAAAATTATAATTATTTTATATATATAATTATAATAATTTATAAATAATAAAAAATTATTATTTGTTCATTAAAATTTTTATTTTTGATGTATGTGTAGAAATGAAAAGTTTCATTGTGTAATTATTGATTAAAAAGTATTGATAAAATATTTTTATTTTTTTATGGCTACGAAAAGATAGTACAGTATACCCTCCCAATATCTCCATTTTCTAGAGAAACATTTGGAAGCATTTTGGAGGATCTATTGTGTAAAATCCCATAATTTTTATGACATAATACAGTGAGAAATTTAAACAAAAGAAAAGACCACAAAACATTAGAGTTCAATCAAAACGTTATTTATCAAACTAATTGCATATTTTCTTCTATTTTTCTTTCCTTTTCTCCGTAGTCAAATCATCATGGGTGAGCTCCAGTGAATTATTAATATTTATATCCATTTACTTGTTCCTCGAGAGGCTTTTAATTTATAAGATGCCTCAATACTGTCATTAATGTTTAAAGATGGTTGCATTTTCTTCTTCATCAGATATTATTATCATTAATCACGTTGAATTGGTTATGATTGAAACCTATGATCTTCGAAGTTTAATCATCAATTAAAACCTTTTCAATTTCTTTCTAAGGTACATTTTCATTTGCGGGATCATTAAGAGGCAACTCTTTTAACAATTCTTTGTTACCATCATCTTCTGTATCATTTATGGTCTTATTGGTCTGTTTTACAAACCACCATATTCAGAGTAATATCCAAATGAGCAAGAACCAATATTCAACAATGTTGAAAATAAAGGAAGGATGGAGATGCTTAGAGGGTATAAATATAGTGAAACCCGATGCATTGAACACTTTTCGTGGTGAATACTAAAAATGTTCATAGTAACGAGCATTTTATTATTACTGTTTATTATTATTATTATTTTCATTTTATAATGTAAAATAAATTAAAATTAAGTTTAATAAAGTAATTAAATTGGTATTAATAAATAAATTATTAAATATTTAAAATAAAAAAATTGTATATTTAAAAATTTTATTCAAATGAAAATAATTTTAATTTAGGAAATAATTTTAGGTGACGAAAAATGAGATAAATCAATATTTATAATGAAAAATTGTCCATTTATAATTGGTAATCCTGCCACTCAAATTTATAAAGAAATATCATGAAAGAATTAGTTAAATTTAATACATTATTGAAGGAAACGAATGGGCGGTCTTTTAGTAGGGACCCTCCGACTTAATACATCAAAATAAATAATTATATATTAATTATTCATTATCTCTTTTCAATTTATGTATGAATTTGAACTGGCAAGGATGTCGAAACTGCGAAAAATTAAATAAATAAAACTAAACGACGCTCAGACATCGTTGGACTATCCTCACTGAGGGGCCCGATTAGAGGGGGTAACAAAAATAAAATAAAATATTAATTAATTTCTTTAATATCTGAATTTCACGTTGACGCTCAATAAAAATATATTCAACTTTCCCATAGCTCAACAAATTTAGTTATGCAACGAAATAAAGTCGTATTTTCTGGTCCAGGTATTTTCTTAAGTGTTCCATAACCAAAACTAGTACTGTACCACACTTGACAAAAGTGATCTCCATGTTCATGTCATCATCAAGTCGTTAAATATTCTCTTAACTCTTTCAACATTTCGCAACAGAAGTCGGAACTAAAATAACAGACGAAAGCTAAAATGGAACAATGTGCTGAAGATCCATTCTGCTGGCCATTATCAGTCTCATCAATAATTGTACACTTTACATTCATCAATTATAAAAGAAAAAGTAGAAGACGGTGGACAGTTTTCAAGGCTGCAAAAACGAGGAATGGTTCATTGATGATTGTCAATGAGGAATATAGGACTGTGGGATAAGCAGTTAAAATGTCTAATTATATTCAATAATTCATTATTATTTATTTATTTATTTGTTATCAATAATTATAGATTACGAATTATATTTACTATAATAACAATAGCTTAATATAAAATATTGGATTTTATAATAAATATTAGTACCTTTCAAGCAAAATAAATATTAATATCTATATTTGAAATAATAATAAGAATAATAAATAAATAAATAAATAAAATAAAATAATAATAATAATAATAATAATAATAAATAAAAAAATAAATAAAAAAAAATAATAATAATAATATTTGGAGATTTATTGATAGTCTGAAAATGGACATCAATTCAGATTTAGCTGATTTTTTCCATAGATTTGATTTATTATTGAGACTGTAAAAGATTATGGTGTACGTTATAAATATATGAAAATATTTTGGTAATAAATATTTTTACTAATTCAATGCGGATCAGATCAGAAGACCGTAACAATTTATAACAATTTTTTATATCAAAGCACTTCAGAGCAATTGCCCAAGATGTTAGCAGAAATGAGATTCATTATTTAATGAAAAGTAATGATTAAACGTATAGTAATTATTTGACATTGGGAAATTACTATTTTTAAAATATAGGGGGCCTACGAAAATTTTTTTAATACTTCAATTTTTTTTTAATGCTTTCATTGAGTTTATTTTTTCTAAATATTTGTTTATCCAATAAATTTGATACAATTTCAGTTATTTTTTTCTTTAAAAATATAAAAATGCTTTTTAAGTTATGGCATTATTATATGATGAAATATTTCCTCAATATTCAAGAAATCATAAGGAACAATACCGGCCATAGACCACCAAACGTTTATCATTACGTTATTTTGAGTAATTCCTCTATTTGTAACTGTGTTTGGCTAAGCATCTTTGTCTACCCATTCTCCGGAACGTCTGGTGTTAATAAGGAACATCCATTTCTCGTCATACGTAATAATTCTTTTAATGACAGCCTCATTTTTGTTTCTTTGCATCTCGCTTAGTAACTGAATCAATATTTCGCGCATCTTCTGGTGTATTCCTCTTTAACTTATATTTATAAAATAAGCAAGTTCTAATTTGCGCCGTTTTCATTGTCTGTTAAAAAGCGTTTTATATTATTAAAACAAACCTAAAATAATAATTTTAATTTCATAGAGGCTTACCTGTTTTATTATTATTTATCAATAAATGTAAAAATAATAGTCGATATTTTAAAATATTTAAAAATAAACAATAAGTACGTTCAAGAGGCTCGTATAAGGAGAAATTTGAGACATGTAGCCTACCATGGTCCATACTCCGTTGTATATTAATGAGAATATATCTTGTTATTAGAGTAAAGTTTTATGTGAAATATAATTTTATTTAAAAAATTACTTTCTTTTACTTTTTCGCTCAAGAATAAGTTAGTCCAGATTTCTAATTATCATCCGTTAATATTGTAGTATAGCTTTAAAAACAAAATAATTATTGATTTTCTCAATGTTGAATGGATTTTTAACCAAAATCCATTTTCATTAAACAGGTTTGTTATTAAAAGAGTTTCATTAAAAAGAGAAAGAAAATTTGTCTGCCTTTACTTCGTATTTTTGATTCATGTTTTAAGCCATTTAATTATTTTTTATTTTCTTAATTTATTGATTTATTATTGTAATTAATAATTATTTAATGTGTTTTTATTGATATTTTTATAGGCTAATTAAATAAAAGAATAATGGAAAGTTAAATCAGCATACTTCTAATAATTTCTGAAGATTTCTAATACCATCCTTCAGACTCAAAGATCAGAGATGCTCTTACCAACGACTCTCAAATCTTAATGGATGTCAGACTGCTTTTCCAACAATAACCGATAATAAATGTCTTTATAATGAAGATGGTATGAATTATTAGGACACGACAAAAGAATTTCAATTGCCAACAGAAAAGAGAAATAAAAAGTAGGGAAAAGATTATTTATATTTTTTCTAATGAATGAATTGAATGAAACTTGTTTTGTCTTTTAAAGCATTATAAATGCATTGTTTAGATAACATGTTAACCTTTCGATTAGCAAAAGTCGAAAAGACAGAACTAAAAATAAATCGGATTATTGCAGCATTTATTATTCAATTTCATCGAATAAATTTTGTTCACACAACAATTACTTTTTCTATGGGGCTTGCTTGAAATACTCAAGACTATATGTCAGTACCTTCAAATGTCCATGTACCCATCAAAATAATGGAATGTTGGAATATCATTTAACCAGGCACCTGACATCAAAACAGTTAAAATAATTACGTCAGTGGTATTCTTGGAACAGTTGAGTTGTCATAAAAACGTTCAAAAATAATAATTTTTTAGAGTATCAGATAAAGATACAAGATTCCATTGTTGAAGGATTCACCGTGTGATCGGTTTGGCCACCAGATTCCTAAATCTACTGTACTATTACTTTTATTTATTATGCTCGGTGAACATCTATTTTTTATATTCACCATGACAGAATTAAGAAGTATATATAAGATTGAGAAGCAATTAAGAAATAAAATTGAAGAGGGGATTCCAAAGAAAACACCCAAATTTTTAAAGTGTCAATAGATTGGATTTTTAACATTTTTAATGAAAATTCATATCAATGTCATAACATGACTTCTTTCATTTTTTGATAATTTTAAGGTTCGTTCCGAGTTTGTTGTAAAAAATGATTATTTGTATAAGGTTAAAATTTGATTGAATTGCCGTAGGTTATTGGTAGGAGATATTAACTTTCCTAATAAAACATTTAATTTTCCATATTATATTTGCGAATGTTATACGGGTCTCTTTAGAGTCCTACTTTTAATTGTTATGCATTTCCAGGAATCTGATTAATGATCATAAATCTCCTTCACTCAGGTTCTTACAATTCTCAAATATTTCGAGAAAACTTGTTTCCACAACAATGAGGTAACTTAATAACTTTATTTGACATTCAAAGTTACTTTTAAAGAAAGTAATTTAAAAATAATATTTCACTAGAAATAATGAATTATATTTTATTTACAAATATAGATACCGAATATTTAATATTTATTTTATTTATATATAATATTTATTGTATGAATTTATACCTGAATATCACTTTAGATTTAATGCAATATAAGAATCTCAAGGTTATCGAATAATATTAATATTTTATGATTTAATTGATAAATTAAAACAAACACCTATTCGACAGCATCTGAATCAAATGAAATACTAAAATAACTTTAAAAAATTATATTCCAATGAAAAAAAATCGAGAAATGTATAACTGATAAATCTGTAATATTGAAAATTATAATTTTCATGAATACTTTTTATAAATATAAATAATTTTTATGAAGAAAATCCAAAATGATTAAAATATCTGAATTAATTCATAAAATATTATGAAGATATAAATTAATAATTATTTTCCTGTATCTTAAAATAAATCCACTAGTTTAAAAATTCTTTTTTCATTTTCACAGCAGAAGAAGAAAATGTTTTCCATTTGCAAATTAATATTATATCTGTACAAATAAATTGATGAATCCAATTTTTGTTTTTAAAAATGTTATCACTCCAAAGCCATAAACATTAACGATTTTTTGTATGCCCATCTGATGTTTTGTACACCCCTTTCAGAGAACGCCGAAAACTATAGATGAGGCAAATTACGTTTATTTTAAAATCCTTTTGTCTTTAGATTAAGAAATAATTCATCGTTGACACAAGCGATAGAAAGTTGATGAAATATTTTTTTAATAATATTAATTTATTAAAATCCGCTATTTAATATTGTCATCAAGACAAAAGACTTAGGTATTCTTTAATCTCTATTTTTTAAGAACAAATAAAAAATATAGTTAATATCACATTATTATTGGGCTTCTCAAAATATCGAGGACATTGAACATTTAACTTGTTATCTTTTCATTTCCCGTTATACAAATGTAAAAACAAATTAATAAAACAAATAAAGTAAAACAATATGTTTAGTTGTTTTAATATAGTAATTGTTATCTAAGAGATATGACAGTATTCGAAAAATTATAGAAAAAATTAAATTCTCTGAAGATCAGTGTCCATAAATACTTAATGTTATTGGTTGAATTATCCGAAAATTTAGATTGTATATATGAAGGTAGTTTGAAAAGTTCGCGATCACTGCTCGGATTTGAAATTTGTCCATTTTCTTAGACAGTCAAAACTAGTTAATTTAAATTGATGTAGAAAAACAAATACTTTATCAAATGATTTGATAATTGAAATTTATTATTATTAATAATGAAGTTTTATGACAAATATGATGCCTTGTTTATACAAATTTTCTTTATGCTTCATTTCGCGAACTTTGCAAATCACCCAAGTATAAAGAAAATAAAATATATTAATGTCATTTTATTTTTATTACTACTTATGGACTATTTATATTATTATAAGGATATTTTATTATAGTAAAATTCATTTCTTTTTAATAATTGGCTCTATACCCAAAATTCACTGTTACTATTATGTAGTTAGATCTCAAATTAATGAAATAGAAAAATGAGTATAAATATGAAGATCGAGACAGAACGCAGCTCGAGGAGGAGCTTTCAGAACCAATGGATCATTCGTGTAACAAATTTTGATTTGGTATTTTGTTTTGCCAATTCAATTTTTCTTTAATTTTAGTTAATTTTTATTTACGTTTTAATATTTCAAATAAAAAATTTCATTTATTTTGTGTTTTAGTAATTCCGTTCTTATTTCGTATATTTTTTTTGGTATAAGTGTAAATAATTGCATATTTAAATTAAATAAATTAGACTTGAGAATTTATGTAATAAAAAATTATAAAGAAACAAGTAACTAAAAATATAAATAAGAGTAATTAATGAGATAAACTCACAAAATTAAATGGAACGTGATAAAAATATTACTACGTTAAACAAGAACTTTACGGAGTCATGATAATAATATTTATTTAATTCACTCAACTATGGCGTAATCAGTGCTCAAGCTTTACCCATGTAAAACTTAAAGAATAGAGCTCAGCAACACATGATTTTGCGTTTGGAATAAGTAGTATAGTCTATAAGAATAAATCAATTCAAGTAATTAATTTAGTTTTCATTTGTTTCTCAAGATTTGTCTTTTTGTCAACAATTCCAACAAACTAGTCGGCTGAAACGTAATTCTTATCAGAGTGACTCTTCACTGACATGGAAGTGAAATATTACTGTTGTCTTTAATTACTTGGAATTGTTACAATTATATTTTTGTCACAAAAATCATTTTATTTATTAAGTTCAGTCTTATATTTGGTTGAACAATATTGTCTTAAAACATCTAATTTTTTAGATTCAAATTTATTTTATCAAAATCGATCCTTATCTCTCGGATGTAGCTTGGTGCTACTAACCTTTTGATCAACCAAAACTTTACCAGAAACCGGAATTTGTAGTTCCTTTTATCATTCAATAGACCTCATGATTTGCTACTAATATTTTCGGCGCTTAGAAACAGCGCTCCTCCTGTTTGTGTAACGATATGAAGCTGAACGTTTGGCAACTCAATCGGTAAAAGTAAAATACGACTTTAGTCTCATGGAAACCTCAACATAAACTATAAAATATATTCATTGGAATTTTATATTTTTTTAATTCTTTTATTTTGGTATAGGAAAATAAATATTCTGTTAAAGTTTTATATATTTAACTTATATAAAACAAATCTGAATTTATCACATCTAATTTTGATTAATGAGTTTTTGATGTTAAATATTAATTCAAATAAATTTGTCTGAAATAGTTTCATTTATTTTTTATTTTCTTTTTATCTTAAATATAAAACTTTTCAATTATTAAAAATTACTTGCAAATATGAAACAAATATGGATCTCCTTAAATACGACTATGAGGTCCTCGAAAGTTTTATATTTTGATCTAATGAAGAATGTTATTAAGATTTTTAAAAAGTTTTATATTTTATAAATGTCCTACGAACGCCAGGTGACGACTAAAACAACTTGTAATTATTATCAAATTATTGTTTACCTCTTTGAAATCGAATATATTTCTGTTTATAAAAATATTTTTCCTGATATATATTATATAATATATATTTCTGATAATATATATTATATAATATATATTTTTCTGATAATTATATTATATTTTTGTCACATTTTGTTGTTTATTTTGAAAAAGGTATGTATTATATTATTTTAAATAGGTAAGCGAGCTTCTGACGCACATATGAAAAATTTATGGAAATGATGTTTATCAATACGAGTATGCCAACCATGGTTCGCAAAGTCAATTGTGAAGTATTCGATATGAATGATGCATCCCGCTCTAGATGCCCATCTCACATTAATCCAAACGCTTTTGAGTCTATTATGAAAAGGAATCCATCGAACACGGTTCGGGAAATCGCAAAGACACTAAAGACATCACAGCAACAGTTGAAAATACTCTGCATAATCTGGGACTGGTTTCGCTAATCAATGTCTGGTTACCGTATAAATTAACAGAAGCCAATTTATTATAAAAATGTTTATGTTAAAACAATTATTTATAAAAATGTTGTTTCACACTGCTAATTTCGATTTGAATAAAACCCTTAAGGGAAGTCTTTTGAAATACAGTGGTAAACATTTGTACATGTTCTGTTGAATTTCGACCTAACATTTTACTGTCAAATATTTATTCTATTCTTGATATCTATTCATGAAGAACATATATAAACATTAGAGAAAATGTCTGTTCTACTACAGCGAATTGTTAGAGGTCCAAGAAACCATGAGAAACAAAAGAGGATAAACAATTACTTCGTAATTTACACCCCTTCTAAATACATTCTTGAATCTTCATACCATTCTTCTGAAATTTTAAATCCAAACAAATTTTTGTTGTGGATTTTCTTTGAAGATGGAAAATGAATAATTAAAGGTTATCTTCAAACCAATCCAAAGGCTTTAATGACTTACAACAAAAAATTTGCCATATAAGTGAGCTTCTATGACAATGTATAGTATAGCTGTTTATGGCTTTCAGCCATCAAATCTTGGCAGACATTTTCGGTCGGTCGGCCCGGTCTCCACTTGTAGAGACAAATTAATAAATTCGGTTTCATAAAAACTTCATCTCTTTTCAAATATGACTTGTGAGAATACGACATTATCGATTTTATTATTTCATAATTTAATAATGAATATTGATCGATCTATCGATTTTATTAATATTCATTAGGAATATAAAATATATAAAATATACATAACATACTTTTAGCTTTAATAAAATTATCCCCTTTCTCATGGAATATATTTCAATTTTGAAATTTCCAAGTTAAAAAATATATAATTATTTAATTTTATTTTAAAATCTAACGAAAAATTCCCGTTTTATTAACCAAGGGTAATAATTTTAATAATGAAAATAAAATATATCGACATTTCCGTATTATAATGTGCAATGACATTTGGATCTGGTTGGAATATTTTGAAAATTGTTTAATTAATTTAAAATGAGAAAATAAGAAATTATATATTTTATTTAATTATCATTTAATTATTAAGAAAAACCTTGACAATGTGATGATTATTATAGTTTTAAGTTATCTTTGTATATTGCTTTGTTTAAAATGAGTTGTACTTTGATCTCAATTTTTATTGTCTATTTATTTATTTATTATTTATTAAATAAAAATATAGACGTACAATTCCTTTCCAAATTGGAAATATTGAGCATCTTAAATCAATATCATCGCCCTCTTTCACAACAACAGATACATTATTTCCTTTACATGGTCGGATATCATTGCAAGCTGTAAAAAATAAAACAGTTTACTTTCTTTCAAAGATTCTTATTGATAATCCTTGGTGCCAAAACGTGTTTATATATGATAAGAGAAAATGACATTACCTTTTTCAGTACTGGACATTGCAAACACTGTGGAAATCATTGAAATGGTCAAAAGACATTGTATAACATGATCCACAAAAAACAAATTACAAAGGCACATTGCTAGATGGACAGTGAACCATTTTTTAAACCCATAATCTGTCTAAAAGATCTTTGAACAGCATTTGACGACGATTTCAAGTTGAAAGATTTCAATGTTTAATAAATGAACTTTTCTTTTAAATTCACTACGGCCACTTTTAATTTGTGGTTCTATTTTCGACCAATTACATTTTAGTTTTTGATTTAACATTATTCATAAGAATAACAATAATTATTATAGTTGAGAATAAATAGAATAATAATATTAATATTAATATTAATATTAATAATAATAATAATAATAATAATAATAATAATAATAATAATAACACGGATATTTCAAGAATTCACTTCATTTTTGAATACGAGTTCTGATAGTGGAACTACTGCAAAGCAAACTGTGAGTAATATGTTTGAAAGCAAGGTCGTCAATGAACGAATGGTGCAACGATGGTTTCAGTAATTCTATGGACCTGAGACGAAGGTGAATCAGGCCGACCTGAAAGATGTATTGGAGAAGAATCCATCTCAAATCATTCAGGAGTTATCGCTAATATTCAATTTCTCAATCCCTACAATAATTGACCATTTGAAACAAATTGTTAATAATATATTAATCTTTTTTGTTTTATTAGAATGATCTGAAAATAATATTGGTATCTGATACTCTTCATTCAGCAATACTAAAATATTCTAATCTAATTAAGCGAAAAAAGTTAATTTAATAACGAAAATAAAAACAAACACAGGTATTTTTATTAAAAAATCATTAAAGAAGGCTCTTCTTCTTTGAAGGACAAAACAATTCGGATATTATCGAAATAATTGTTCAAAAAAAATGTAAGTTAATTTTAAAACAACCGAAAACATAATGTACCATTGAAAATCTTAAAGAATTCTTTCCAAACCAATAAATATTCTTACTGAAAACCGTAGTAAATCCAGTCTAGCAAAAATATAACAGCAGCTTGAAAACCACAATCTATAAAATAATATTATGGAAACCGTTAATTCAGTTTACCTCTATGCGTTACCTTCATTATTGATCGTTATAATTTATTTAAATCTATAATAAAAAAGGATGTAAAAATAAAATATTATAAAATAATTTTTTAAAAATCCAAATATCAAAATACTTTATTTACCTTTGATTTATCAAATAAAATTTAAATATCAAATTTGTTTTAATCAACCGTTTTTTTAATTTTAAAATGTGAATGTGTATTAAAAAATTAATTAATTTAATTAATTAATTAAAATAAATCCTTCCATTTTACATCTACTATTTATTTTTTCAAAGCAAAATATTTACCTGAGAATTAAATAATATTAAAAGAATAAAATAATGTATTAATTTCAATGACACCATAAACAAACAAAATTCGAATGAAGTTGCACTTAACTAATTTACCTCTGATTGATTTTTACTGTTGTAAATACGGTTAAAAGGTGCAGTTATTTGAAAAAAAACAATTTTTAGAGCAAATTGCATCAAAAAATTTAAAATAAGGATATATTAATGTTAAGTTTTAAAAACCTAAAAAGATAATTTATTTTGAAAATGAAAATGAATATTAATATTTAATCGGGTTTAGAATATCGATAGTAGACTTTTTATGTTTATTGGGTTAAGAATATCGATAGTGGTCTTTTTAGGAACTTAACATAAAATATATACAAATTCAGAAGGATTTAGTGAGCGTAAGTTCGAAGTTAAAATGTAAGTGACAATAAAATGTTGATTACGAAAGTGAACTTTTCAAATTTATTAACAGATACTGATTTCAAAATCTTTTTAAACTTTTAAATCGATAAACTTTCAATCGATTAACTCAGATAATAAGTTGCTTTTTATAAAATATATTTTTTATATAAATCTAACAACTTAATTTTTTTAATACAATTTTACTTTTAAGTTAAAACCCGAGATAAGGAGTTAATAGAAAAGTCAGAACACCCTTCGGTATCTTACTGTCAAGGGCCCTCAGATAAAAATTCGGTTCTCCGTCCTACTTGACGTGAAGAACACAAAAAAAATATAGGGAAATAAGAAAAAAGATAACAATTTTTTGATCCTAAGGTATTGGAGTAGCTGTCAAATTCTTAGTATTTATTTAACTTAATTAATAACTTATAATTCACAATCGAATTATAGTTTTTAATTTTTATTACTATGTTTTATTTAGGTATCGGTTCACCTGCGAACAGTGTGAAGCCAAAAATTATTTTATATTTATTTATTTAATAATAAAAGTTTATTTAGACTTGTAATCAAATCTAATAAACTTGAAATAACAAAATAAATTACTAAAGGTTGTTTCTCCTTGAAGATTGGACCCTGAGACGGATGATTATTGTTCGTAGATTTTTCTCGTAGAGTTCCAAATTGAATCTGAATATTGTTGTTGTTCTGAATTGTTCCGAATATGATTGTGAACTGCTCCGAATATGGCTCTAAATAGTGTATGCTTTTCTCTGGAGTTCTTCGGGTTTTCTTCTTGACCTCTTGAATGCTTCTGACGGTTTTCCGTATTTATTTTTTGTCCTTCTTGTGACTATTTTTTTTGTTTGTACTTTGATACTGAAATACTTCAGTATTTATATTATATTATTTTTCTTTATTTTTAATTATATTAACTTTGTTACTATTTTAGATTTCATGTTAAAATTTTTTACTATAAATTTATTTAGAGTAACATTGATTAAAATTTTTTCCAACTCTTTTATAAATTATAATAATAATTTTTTAATTAATTATAATTATAATAATAATTTTTTATATTTTATATATTATTTTATTATTTTTACTATCATTT
>JBBMKC010165000.1:0-15486 GCA_037834085.1 Bipalium vagum | reverse complement strand
ATTATTATTATTATTATTATTATTATTATTATTATTATTATTATTATTATTATTATCATTATTATTATCATTATTATCATCATTATTATTATTATTATTATTATTAATATTATAGATTAAAATCTAAGATTTTATTTTTAAATTAATCTTTTTTAGACTAATTTTGGGAAACACCATTTTGTGTACGTTATTTTTAAAGTATGATGATTTTTAAATTTTTTTAATAAAAATTCCAAGTTTTTCATCAAATATTGAATTTTTCTGGTTAATTAGATCTTAACTGAAAGATATTGACCTTTTTGATATGTTATTTTTTCCAAAAAAAACCCCGAAAACTTATACCATTCACAAAATTTCGGTTTCAGAATAATATAATTAAAGATTTTTACAAGTTTTCCATAAAAAATTAATCAAAAAGAAATAACTTATGCGCCGACAGCAATTATTTTTGTATCAAATTTCGTATTTTTACAACTAATTGGCTACCTGTAAAGATATCGAAATTGAATAAAACCATTTTTATTTTGTTAGGCTGAAGCTTTATTAATATTCGTTTGATCAGAATGTCAACAAGCGTAGATATTCATTAGAATAGGTGATTACACTGACCATCACACCATCATTATCAGCTGTGATACTGGGCGAAATGGGAACATCTGTTATCAATTTTGATTCCAATTTAATAATTCAGCGTTCATTGGTCCAAACATTTTAGACCAATATATAATTAATCGGTTCATATTTTGTTCACTTATTAATTTTTAGCAAATTTATTTTTTCAAATATCCTGCGATGATTACAAAGGACAAATCCATCAATTTAAAGAACAGAACAAAATCGACTGATTTTAAAGCTAATTTTTCGCTAAGTTCTACATTAGAGAAATCAAGGTATCGAAATTGCAATAGAAAGAAATGTAACCATAAAACAAACAAACGTTCATCTAAGAGGATGAAAATTCGACATGTTCGAAGATTGGAAGCTAATGCAAGAGAAAGAAGTAGAGTCCATACAATCAGTTCGGCGTTTGAAGATCTGCGACAAGTCGTTCCGTCGTATTTCAATTCTTATAAGCCTTCTAAATTAGGTATCTTACGAATCGCATGTTGCTACATAGAATCCTTAAGCCAGTTGATCTATGAAAATTCAGGTATCGATAATGCTGACATCTCTTTCAATGATTATGTGGACAAATTAGTAAAAATAATTGTTCAAGAATGTAAAATGAAACAGTTCTTAATGATTTATTAATAAAGAAATTTATAATTATATTTTATTATTGATATTAACTGATAAATAAAAAGTTATCAAACGATTAAAGTGATTGATTTCCAATAAAAATCGTTTTATATATCATCAATATTTCTTCGTTTTAATGGGTAAAAATAATCCTAAATAATTTTGATTATAAAATTAACTAAAAAAATAGTTTATAATATTTCAGGATCAGTCGATTTCCGTTTTCGAAAAATTATAATTTGTTTAAAAAGCCAAACCTTATTGATTTAAATTCTGAACATTTTTGAGAATTATAAAATATGGTTTTAACTAGCTTATATTTTTTTAAAAAACCAAATTACTTATTATTTACATGAAATTAACAAAATAAATGATAAGAATAACAAAATTAATTTTAAAAGAAAATTTAAATAATAATATATATTTTCGTGGGTTAATTGAATAAGCTTTGTTTATGTTTTTATCATTTATATATATTTAAACAAGTGAAGTGTTTGATCAAAATCAATTTAAGTTTTTAGTAAATAAGCGAATAATTCAATTTTCATTTATTTTATAATAATAAGAAACAATAAAATTTTTTAATTATTTAATTCCATATTCAGGAATAATCAAAATGTTAACAATTTTTTTAAAAATTGATAAAATTTTATTCAACAAGCAGAAGTGCACCATTTTTAATACAAAGCAACAAATGTTCAAAAATGTTCTTTTAAATATATATTATTTGTTAATTTTTAATTATTTCATATATATTCCCAAACATAATTCAAATTTAAAAGTAATAAAAAAAATATTTTTCCAATTGTATTTTATAGTCAATAATAATAAAAAGGAAGATATATTAGAATATATAATATATTAGAATGATGTTTAAAAGGTATTTTTGAAAAATTTGATTACATTTTAAGCGAAGACTAAATAAAGAGTTGCTCAAATGATTTAGTGAATATTTAAACTTATTAAATTAAATTTAATAGATTATTTTCCCTCTAATTTCATGTTTATGTAAAGCAAAAACGACATTGAACCCACCGGAAATTGATGTTGAAAGATCTCGTGACTCGTATGTGGCTTCTGCAGTCAAAGTCATTCAGATCCTAGTTAAACTTAATGATAGTTTTGATTTCACAACTTCATGCGTAAGCTCTCTTCAAAATACACCCGTTTCCATCAAAAAAGTATCTTGTTTAATCATCAGAAGACTTCTTAACACAATATAAGAACTCATTCTTATATGATTGGGAAGACAATATTCTGTTTGGGTCATATGGATTGAGTCTTTTTGACCCTTCGGTCAATTACAAAATGAAAATCTAATCATATTTCATGGAGAAAATTGTAGTTGTTTGCAGTCTTCAATAAACTACCAGCAGGAAATGTAACTACATATATAATTTTTCGATTTATCGAAATATAGATGGTCCCCACCATCACATTAACAAAGTAAATTAGTAACGTCTTTAAGTATTTGTATGAGTATTACTATTCATTTATTCTAAAATATGAATACTAGAGTGAGTCCTAAGTAGTGTTGTTTTTATAAGATAATTTAGTTTTAAATAAAAGTATAAAATAAAAAAGTATTTAAATAAAAGCAAGAAAATTTTCTATTAATTCTTAAAGTAAAGTGTATTACCTTCAATGGTCTTAAGCCATGTGTCTACCAGTTGTCCAGTACCGCGATAATATCAATCCTTGTCTTTGAACACGATGTTTCCACCTCATCCAAGTTTTTGAAGGTATGTTCCTTGAGGAAATATACCTTTTCTAGGAAAAGATAATAATCCGATGGCGCAAGATCAGAACTATATGCCGGATGTGGTAAAAACTCAACAGATTCTAATTCTTTGAATTTTCCCACTGTTTTCTTTGCAGTGTATGACGCCAATGCACCTATTGTTCAAGTCAACTTATTTATTTAGTTACTGTTGGATTGAAACAAGCTGTTACCAACTTTTTTTCATGTACACGTTACAATGCAAACTGTCATCACTTACAGGGTTTATAACCTCATTTCAAATTTTGTAATTCAATTTAAAATTTTTGTAAACTCATTTCAAATACATATTTTCTCGTCTACATTGTTTAATTACACTAATTAGACTAATTTATTATTTTCATATCTCAAAATTTACATAACTAAAATTGAAAAGCAAGTTTACATTTTATACATTGTATAACATTTGTAATTTGAAATGCTTTTAATTTGTTATTTAGCATGCTTACAAATGGAATACGACAAAGAATAATTGATGCCCATGATAAAGGACATTCGAAAAAGGAAATTTCGAATACATTAAAATTTAA
The DNA here is from genome assembly GCA_037834085.1 of Bipalium vagum. NCBI lineage: Eukaryota > Metazoa > Platyhelminthes > Tricladida > Geoplanidae > Bipalium > Bipalium vagum. The sequence goes on along the minus strand of JBBMKC010165000.1, from coordinate 11,937 downwards.
TTTATCAACAGTTTATTCCGTTTTGAAAATTTATGTAAATGAAAATCGTATTGAGCATAAATTAAAAGGGCATGAAAGAAGGAAATCATTAAACACAGAACATATCAATGCATTAAAGTCTTTGATTGACGAAGATGCTGGCATAACTCTTGAAGCATTAAGATCCATATTAAGAGAAAAGTTTAATATTTCGGTATGCGTGAAAACTGTGCATAATTACGTTGAAGGATTTTCTTATACATTTAAGAATATTTCGTTAATGCCGGTAAGAAGAAATGATGAAAGAGCATTGGATGATCGAGCAAAACATGCACAATGCTTTTTAAAGACCTTATCATTGTATTATGAATCCAAATTATTCATGGTTGATGAGGTAGGCTTCAATATATCCATGTGCTCAAGACAAGGAAGATCATTATGTGGAAAGATAGCAATTACATAAAATAGATCACGTAACATCTCCGTCTGTTGCGCAATGGTTAAAAATGGAATTATCCATTATCATGCACAGACGACTTCATATAACATGATTACATTTCCGGTGTTTTTAACCGAATTAATAGCAAAAGATTTAATTCGAGAACATGGATCTTTGGTAATCATAATGGACAATGTTCCATTCCACAAATCGACAGTCATACGTGAAATGGTAGAAGAAGGGGGTCATAGGGTGTTGTTTTTGTCTCCTTATTCTTCGTTTCTAAATCCTTTTGAGAACTTATTCTCAAAATGGAAACAAAGCATCAGACAAACACGTCCTGAAAAGGAAAAAGATTTATTTGGATTGATCGATAACCTAGGAAATTTAATAGGCGCTGATGATTGTAATTCTTATTACAGACACATGTTTAATTTCCTAACAAAATGTATTAATAAGGAGCTTATCTATGATGATTAAATGTTTATATGTAAATATATGTAATATATTTTCTTATTTTTATTTTTTGAAATTTATTTACAAAAATTTGAAATGAGGTTATAAACCCTGTATTATTTTATTATATTTTTAAAATTTTAATTTAAATTATGTATTTGTATAAGTATATACAGGTTATATATAGGTTGCGTGTGTAGAATTGGCGCAATTTTCTTAATTTAAAATCCTTTAAAATAATTGCCTTTATACCATTGTTTTAATCGAATAATTTAGTTTGATCTATGCTTTTTTCAAAAATGGTAATATTACAGAATTGTCATAATTATCTGTGGCTTGAAGAAAGAAAAAGAAAGTTCAATTTGTGTCTGAATGACGAACAATGATTTTTTTAAAAAGCTGAAATTGCATTTGAAAATCAGTGAAAGAATCAGGAAGCAGTTATTGATTCAAACTTTAACGTCGAATTAGCTGATTACAGAAAAATAAAAGATTTAGCAGAACAGTGAGTTAGAAACCCAAAATTCATTAAATATGTGAAGCAATTCGTTGACAATGACCCATCCATTTCAATGCTTTCGATTTCTAAACAGAAAGGCACCAAAGACAGCACTGTAAGACTGTGCATGAAAGAAGATATTTGCAAAAAGTCATTAGATTGCGTGAGGGACAGCTTCTAACAGAAAAGATGAAAATGATACGTCTGTTGAAGAATAAGAGACTTTTGAATAAGGTAAAAGATGCTCTAAAGCCAAAGATGTTTTGGTTTATTTCGGATGCAAGATATTTTTTTCATGATCAAGCAAACAACTCGCAAAATAGCAGATGACTAGCTGTTGTCTTAACAATTTGCCCAGAGTCATGAAAATAATAGAACTCATGGATGTTAGTGTTGTTAATAGTAAAGGTGATTTTATGACTCCACATTTCATTGAGGAATTCTTAAGGTGAATGAGGATAAGTATCAAAGTATTCTTTCTACTGTCGTAAAACCATGGATTTAAAGAGATGCCACTGAGAAACATTTCGTGTTTCAACAAGATTAAGCTCCAGCATACACGAGCATGAAAAATCAAAACTGGTTGTCAGAAAATTATGGCTTCCAAACTCTCCTGATTGTTATCCACTTGACTATTATGTATGACTTGAGGTTGAAGTGATAACAAATTAGACTGCCTATAATAACAAAGATGAACTGCAAAATAGAATATACGAAGAATTTCAGAATTTGTCTCCAGATGTTTTTAAATTGGCCTCTTCTCTTTTCATGTTATGTGTAGAGGTTGTCATTAATGCTGATGGTGGGTTTAATAAAAAATTGAAAATTGAAATTTCAAAAAAATGTCTAAAATTGTAAATTTTAGAGATATTTTTTTACAATTCTACTTTCGCATCCTGTAGGTATATACAAACATTAGAATATATATAAACAAGGTCTGAAAATAAGTAATAAGACTGGTTCGATAACACAATGCAATATATTTATATATGAGCTTTATTTCCTTCAAAGTAGTTCCGTTGGGAAGCAACACACACTACAAGAAATACCCAGAAGGTAAATGTTTCTTTGAAGATGAGACTATTAATGGCCAAAATTATCTATCAATGCTTCAAGACTATTTTATGTTGAAGTGAGGAAAATGTACAAAGTATGGTCTCTGGTATTTCAGCAAAATTTGTCAACTGCGCATTTTTCAAAAAATGTACGACGTTATTTTGACGCTCATTTTCCGAACAGGTGGATAGGAAGAGATGGTTCAACTCGATGAACTCTACGTTTACCAGATTTAACTCCTCTTGACTTCTATTTATGGGGCCATTCAAAGAATAAGATATACAAATCGGAAAGCAAAAAATTTGACGATTTGAAAGCAAAAATCACTGAAGAAATAAAGTGTTACCACATAAACTTTGAATAGTTTATTTTTAAATATTGTAAAAAGGATGAAGTTATGTATATCAGTTAATGGTGGTCATTTTGAACAATTGTTGTAAATATTTTTATATGAAATAAAATTAAAAGATTTGTCTTTAATTTTATAATTTTAAAAATTAAAAATTAAAATTTTTTTAAATATCTTAATCTGCTTAAGAAATATTTAAGTTTACTTTCTGCGAGGACCTATGCGACACCCTGTAGAAACGAGCAGAAAAAGAAAGATACTCATCAATGCCGAAATCTCTACACTCAATATCATCATCTGGATGTCCTAATGGATTATGAAAGCTATTTCACCTTGAGCAATATCACACTTACTGGTAATAATAGATATTATGCTTTTTATCGCTCTATATATCCAAAAGATGTGAGACACAAACTAGTCGAAATGTTTGAGAAGAAACTCTTAGTTTTGGTATGCAAAAACCCTAAAGGAATGGTTCCTTTTTATCTGAAGCAAAACAAGAAAGCTGTTAATCAATTCTCCTACGTATCAATATTGCAAAAATTATTTTCTTTCATACTACTAATAACCAAATACTATGAAAAATTTAATCTTTTGGTCAGATTTGGCAACGTTACATTACACCAAATTAGTTTTACAGCTTTTAAGAACAAAAACATCAATTTGGTGCCTATGCAATCTATTTCTATCAATCTACCAGAAGCTATACCAATTGAAAACTTCTGAAAAGATTTAAGGTGTCTGATAATTTGATAGCAAATGATTTCGCTGAGTTTGAAATAAAGTTAGAAAAAGCTTTTCAAAGAAGCACGACACTTACCTTACCCAAATAGGACACGTACATCAAAAACTTAATTTCATTGCTACGAAAAGACTATACATGTATAATTTTTGTTATTATTTAATTTTTACACTTTATACTAATTATACCTGTTAACTTGTTCGAAGTCCATAAGAAACTAAATAACTACTAAAATTTATTTATTTCAAAAAATCTAAACTTTCATAAAAATCAATAATTTAAACAATTCCAATTATTGATTTTATTGAATTATTAAGATTACGTAAAATCTTTATAATTCCTTATATCCCTCTTCAAAGAAATCTCTTTAGCTTTTCCACATTTCTGTCAATCTGCTTACAGCCAATGTTCTGTAGGATGTATCTTCGGTCATGTACCTTTGTTATCACTTTGTATGGGTCTGCGAAGCGTCCTTGATCCTTATTCCGACATTCGGCCTTGACCCATACTTCTTCTCCAACATTGAAACTTTTTCTGGTCTCTGTTTTATCTATGAACTTCCATTCCATTTGATTACGTCACTCGTGTGTGGCTCCCAAATCGTTCTTGATATTCGTGTACCAAACACAAATTCAGCTGGACTTGTATTTATTGATTTCTGCCATGTGGCGTTCATAGTAAATTCAATCTCTTTGAGTATGTCAGACTAATCTATAATTTTTCTCTTTTCTAACGTAGCGTTCATTAGGTCTATCATCGTCCGAAACTGTTTCTCAATTTGACCATTCGTGTTGTACTGGTTAGGGCTTAAAAAACATATCTTCATATTTAGTTTTTCTACGAATCCTCTCATACTTTTTGATTCTCCCGCAGCCTACATGTAGTCGTCTTGGGCATCCAAATTTCAAGATCCATTCATTTAATAAACTTTTTTGAATTGTGTTTTCATCCTGTTTCCCAATCGCAACTAGAACTACATACTTGCTTCGCTTATCGATTATTCTCAAAACATACCTCTTACGAACCACTGTTTCTCTCAAAGGGCCACATATGTCCACGTATACGTCAACGAATATCTCAGTGTCTTCTTCTTCGATTTCAGAACTTTATGTTTTTGACAAGCTCTGCATGACTGAACTAACTGTTTAATCTTAGTTCTCATATCTTCTAGGTATCGGTATACTTTTTCTGCACTCACATGTGTTTCCAACTTTGCATCCTCGTGTTTTGTCTGGCATTGTATGCATGTCGAACATTCTCTTCTTGATTACATATCTGCGTTGCCACGTAGTTCTTCTTTTCGATATTCCAATTGTATATCTAAACTACTTAGATAATTTAACTAAACCGTTATCAGTTTTTTTGTTTCCAACATGAATGTGATTGTTGTTCATTTTTGTTCCCACGTTTTCAAACTTTTTTCTATCAAAATTCTCCTTTAGAAAACGATATACTTTCCCTGTCACCTCCATCTCCATTTTCCTTCTCTCGGCTTCCTCGGGTATCTCACTTAAGGTGTTTAATTGATGGCTCCCACTATATCTCCGTCTAGCGGAGCCCTGGCATTTGGGTAGCTGTTATTGTCATCCTCTCTCATTGGATAATCTGTTTATTTTCCATTTATCCTGGACATCCGTGATTTTTCTTTGTCGACTCTTTCTTCTCTAAATCTCCCACCCGCCTTATGATCCTTCCTGTCATATGAATTTCTAAAACAATCTGACCTGTAATATCCGCTTCGTCCGTTATCTACTAACTACGTCTCTGAACAATATCGGCTAATGTGCCCGATCTTTCCACAGGCAACACATCGTGGAGCATCTCTTTTTGGACAATTGCTAATCATATGACCAGATTCCCCACATCCCCAGCAATTTATTTGTCTGAATATAGATCTATCTGTCTGCTTATGTCCCCTATAGTTCTCTTTGACTCCTTTCTTCCCTGTGTTTCGAATCTTTTGTACATTATGGTCGAATTTTGTTTGACTCTATCTGCCCAGCTCACCCTTTCGCTTCTCCTTGTGGGCTCCGTTGGCTTCGTAACGCATTTATATGACTGTTTTTTTGCTTCTCAATGTTTTTCAATTTAATCAACGGTCTTCATTTCACGCATTTCAGCCTCTGTTGATATTTTCGTTGTTTATTAAGCATTTTTCCAACTAACTCATCTTCTGTTAGATGGTGTTTCATCACTTTTTTGACATTTTGAAAAAAACTCTGAATGCTCTCTGAACCGAGTCGGTATTGTAGCAATTCTTCCCAGTCTGTAACCACATCCTTTTCTTTGGCAAACGCTAGACGTAATCGAGCGTCAAATCCATCCGCCAAGTTTGCGATCCTTTCATATTCTCCGATCATGTCTTCTTAGATCATCGCATAAATAAAAACTTCTCAAATTTTCTTGGGCTTGCTCAACACATCGAAATATTGGCGGCATTGGTTGATGAATATTTCCAGATCATCAGACTGGTTCAACATTTTTGGAAGACGTTTTTCCACTAGCGGTTCTGCTGGTGTGGTCACCATGTAAACTTTTTCGAAGTCCATAAGAAACTAAATAACTACTAAAATTTATTTATTTCAAAAAAATTGAACTTTCATAAAAATCAATAATTAAAATAATTTCAATTATTGATTTTATTGAATTATTAAGATTACGTAAAATCTTTATAATTCCTCATAATACCATTAATAAAAAATACATGTATTTGTTTTCAAATAAGAAACAGTCGAAGTTTGTCTCAAATTGTTATCATCAACTGTTATACAATACCTATGTAAATGCTTATAGCCACTAATAAAGGTTTCTTTTTAAAAATTTCTCAAAACCACTTATTTTGCATAATGTAAGGGAAATATAATTATGACCATTAGGTGGAATAATATTTTCAAACCATTAATAATTCTGTAAAAAGATGAATTATAATTAAATTAAAATTCATTATGAAAGTAAAATTTAATGAATTATTTTACTGATTTATGATTCTTTTAATTCAATTAAAATTTTCTCCACAGTATTTTATTCATAAATTTTAATGCATTTTGGTTTTGAAATTATATATTCATAAAGATATTTCTTTTATTAATTTTCACTTACAAAATAATTAATTATTAATTATCATAATTAATTATTAATTTAAATTAAAAATCAATATATGTTCCTTTTCATAAATAAAATTTATAAAATTATTATTTTTAATCTATTTATTTTTAATGTTAAATCCACAATGCTAGTGATGTGACAATAATATTTTAAATTCTTTTACATTTTTACATAATGCTGTGTTATATTTCGATTTTATATTTTCATCAACCTAAAGTTTTAAACAAATAAGTTATATTTTATCGTATTTAAAACTAACTAGAATATACTACTTTTTTAATTATCATTTTTGTATTTTTAATATCAGGTAACGAGCTACGTTTTTTCGTTTTTTACAGTTTTTAAATTTGTTAGCCCCTCTGATTCTCATTTATCTACCGATTTAAATTTTCTTTGTTTTAGTTTGCTGCTTAAACATATGAGTTTTAAATTTACTGTGTAATTAATGTTAGTAACCATTATCCTCTGGAATTGGTGCTCCAAAAGTTTGCTCGACAAATCACAAATTCGAGCAATTATTTATTACGAATGGAAAAATAATACAAGCACAAATGAAACTGTCTCAAAACTTAACGAGGTGCTTGGTGAAGGATCAATACAACTGCGGACAGTGCAAAATTGGTTCAAAAAATTCAATAGTGGCGATTTTTCATTGGAAGGCAAAGAGAGGTCTGGTAGGCCAAAAGAATTGGAGGATTATCAAATAATAACAATAATAATAAAATAATAATAATAAATTTTTAAAATTCTTTATGAAGTTCATTTGTAAGAATTTTACTTTACTTTTTTGAGTTTTTATTTAATTCAAATTGAGATAAGTTATTTAAATCTTTTTGTTTGTTTCCAGTTTTTAAAGAAAAATTTTGATTTCTTTTTTTTTAGTGAAATTTTTAGTTACAAATAAGGTACACAAAATGTACCCTATTTGTAAACACACTTTTTTTTATAAAAAAAGAGGCCCTGAATTTGGTGATAATATATTTTTTGTATTTTAATTATTTGGCATATTTGATACATTTCGTTATTTCAAATATTGAATATTTCATATATTTTTATTTTTATAAAATTTTATATATTTCATATTTTTATATTTTTCGTGTTTTTGTATAAATGTTATTTAGAGGCCTTTCCCTCGGGGCCTATTTTTCTATAAAAAGTGGAGGTACAAATAGGGTACACTTTGAGTAATGAGGCAAAATCATTAATTTTGTTCAGTGTTCGTCTTGAACAGTGTATTCTTGAATTGTCATATTGCAGAATAACTCTTTCTGTTGATAATTACTGGAAATTTTTTGACTAAAGATTGGTTTACTCTATCCTATTTTTCGCAAAAAAGACCTGCATTCAAAGTTTGCCTGCCTTCCAGTAGTTCAAATTGAAAGATTTCGCAAATACCCCACCAAACGCACAAAAACACCTTTCTGAGATGTAAACCTGTTTTTGCAGTATATAATGGAGATTCATTTGCTTTTCTTATGTAGCCAACCTAACGCAAATTTTCTTAGATGGTCGACCAAGGTTGATTAAGTATATCTGATATTTCCATGATAGTCTGAACTTATTTGCCTCTACGTTCGCCCCTAAGATTTCATTATCCAAAGATGTTGGTCTTCCTGATAGATACGAGTCCGAAACATTCAAATTACAGGATCTTAACTTTGAAAATCACCTTTGTATTTGCGAACATCCAATGATTTTGGCTAACGACTGCCAAACTCTATTCATTTTCTAAAACTCATTAATATCTCTTAATTAAACATTCCGGCTTTAATAACAATCTGAGAGATATCGAATCGATAAATTTAGTGGTCAATAATATTATAATAATAATAGTATTAATAAATTTTTTAGAATTGCCAAATTGCATGTCTAGCACTATCAAAAACAAGCAAGATTCTGGTAGTACGAGTAGTGATTTTAGAAAATATGAAATTAAACACTTAATAAATGGTTGAATTGATCTATGCCTTTAAAGAAGTTAATTGGAAAATGCTTTTTGTACAAATAGATTCATTTTTTTCAGGGAATTATTATTGTTGAATCAAGATATTTTACAGATGCAGGTAAATACAATTTCCAATCATTATGAACTTTATCAAGTTAGCGAATAAAACTGCAATTTTCTTTGCACAAATCTTGTTAATGGTGAGTTTAATGTGCTCCTCCACAAAATTGCAGTCTCATTTAGATAAGTTGGGTGTTTATTTACAGTTTTCATAAATTATAATAAAGGCCCATTCTTTTAATAAAGCACCTACTGTCTTGTAGTTTTTCAATAATTATTCTCGTTTAAATTTTAAAAATATTTTCTTCAATAATTCTTAATTCAAAAATAATAAGACATTTGTAGAGGACCTTCAAACAATTACCAAAATATCAAGGACATTCAACAAGCTTAAGCCTTAGATTGTTAACCTTTATCATATATCATATATATACAGAGTGCGTCGGCTATTTTGAGGACAAAAATTTTTAAAATATATCATGTTAATTTTTTTAGTGGCGCTAAAATTGATTTGCAATATTTATTGATACAACATTAAATAATTATTTTTTAATTTAGAAATGGGAGAGATAACTTTTGAATTAACACAAGAAATGAGAAGGCATGCAGTTATTGTTGCATTAGCCGCCGACACAGTGACTTAGAAATTTCTTAATGTGGCCAGATCGTTTTTCAATAAAATTAGAAATGAATGTTTGGCATCTGATCGAAATGTTTCATCTATATATAAAAGAAAAACACATTTCTCACGTCCAGATATTGTCTGAAATGTTAATTTTGTTCAGAAAGTCCAGGATGTTTTTCATGAAATTCCCGGAACAACAATGAGAGAGATTGCTCATCGACTATCGATTTCTGAGTCAACAGTAAGCCGAACAGTACACAACGATTTAAAATGCAAGTTCTACGTTATGAGAAGAAGACATTTTGTATCTGAAAAAAGGCAAACAAAATCAAGCAACCTGATCATCCAAACATGCTATGGTTCTTTTCTGATGAAAAACATTGTACTCAAAATCAAAAGGTTAATAGGAGGAACGATCAATGGCTGTGCTCCAGTGCTTCTAAAGTCCCTAATGTTATGTGCAATAAGTTTCCATCATCTTTAATGATATTTGGTGTTGTGAGCAACAAAGGTCATGTTATACCTCGTATTTCTTTCCACAGGGACTTAGAATTAATGTATCTCTTTATATCGAGTTTCCGGATACATATGTAAAACTCAGCATTGAACAAGTTGCCCAAGGAAGGCCTTATGTGTTCCAACAAGACTCAGGTCCCTGCCATAGAGCATTAAAAATACAAAAATGACTATCTCTAAATTTTAACGACCATATCATTCCAAACCTATGGCCACGTAGCTCACCCTATTTAAATCCTTCGGACTATTTCGTATGGGGCCTCGTAGAGAAGGAGACTAGCAAACATCCTCATAATACCAAAGATTCATTACGAGTTTCTAAAAGTTCTGCGCTGATAAACATGAACAAAACCATTTGGTCGCGGCTTGTAACTTTTCAGCAGCCAACTTGAAACTGTAATTGACACTGAAGGCGATTTTATTGAATAAATAAAACTTGTGTACTTAAAACAAATAAAGTTTCTAATGTTGCTTTAAAATATACATTTTTTTTTCATTAAAAATATTACTTACCTTTAATATCTATTTTTGTCCTCAAATAGCTGACCCACCCTGTACTTAAAAATTTGAAAAATTGCATTGATTATTTTATTATAATTAATAAATAGCAATATTAATTATAATATTGTTATTATATTTACTTAAAAATTGATTTTATTAATAAAATTTATATAGTTAATTTCTAAAATAAATTTTACATTTATAATAAATTTTTATAAAGAATTCTTGTAATATCATTTTCTTTCCTCAACATTCAATAACATGAAACAGACTCTTCGTGGAGGAGCTGTAACACACATTTTAATATAATTATATCAGATGCCTTTCTAGGGAAGGAATCTTAGATTTTTTTTCAAAAAAATTAATTGGGGCAAAATAAATTTTTTAAAATAAACTTTAACTATAAAAATTAACTAGACAAGCAGGTATACTATTAAGGAGACCCTCAAAATAATATAATATAAATATCAAATTAAAAATTTCAAAAATATTTCTCAAATAATTCGAAGAGAATTTGTTGGAAAATAATTATCATATTTGAAAAATTGTACCCAAATTGGCATTTTCAATACCAAATTTCATTAACAAAACAGAACTTGTCATTGATTATGATATTTCAGTCAACTGTGACAGGATTTATTTTTACTTACTCAAATTATTATTAATGATATAAATATTAATACAACTTTATTTCCAATATTAAACATCATTACGAATACAAAAAAAATCATTTCGTGTTTTTAATTAAAAGGTAACTTCAAAGGAGATATTTGCTCACAAAATACATATTATTCTATTTATTTATTTATATAGAAAAAATATATGTATTACATTATTTATTGATAATAGTGCAAGATTTATCTTTTTATTTTATGATTATTATAGAGATTATCGTTTTCGTTAAAAAAATTTTTTTTTGAAAATTAAAATGCATTAACAATAATAATTAATATTATAATATCATTAAAACAAATTAAATCTGTTCTTCACATTATTTTTGAACTGAATGAATTGTAACATTAAATGCATCAATGCTGTCATGGTACCTTTCTCGGCCTTCGTATCTTGTTAGACACAAGCAACATTCAACTTGATCTTCAGAAGGAATTTTATTAAGAAGATAATTACTTCTCCTAGGATAAATATTTCAACAATTTTATCAGAAAGAATTGCTTACCTTCTACTGGTTAGGCTTAGTTGAATTTTAGGAATGGAGGACAATGATCGACATTTAATAATATCGCAAAATCCATTTCGAAATTTATGTGACATAATATTGTATAAGATTGGATTTATGGTACAATTGAAGTAATAGAGAATACCTGATAAAATGTAGAGAAAGTCGTGAATTTTCCAAAGCGTTTGTGAACTCCAAGCTGATTCCGGTATCAATGTAACCATTAATCTTTGAGCGTGAAATGGGGCCAAACAAAGAAAGAATAAAATAACTATAACGGCTAAATTCAGAAAAATATGAAATATGATAAATCATTTGACAATATAAAAATAAAACTATTTATAAATTAACATAGAAGAACCATAGAAGAATCATTTATTGATTTTTCCAACTGTTTTTTTAAATAATTTAATATTTCGTTCATTCAACTGTTGATATTTCAAGTGGTGAAGGTAAATTAAGTTTAATAACAATATGAGTTTTAAATT
>JBBMKC010164890.1:0-15489 GCA_037834085.1 Bipalium vagum | reverse complement strand
ATAAAGATGTTCGCAACTTGTTACACTCGTATGACAAAGTTAATGATAAAAAAATTATAATATCATTCCCAATAACATTAATAATAATAATAACTAGCTTGAAACCAAGGGTTATCAAGACTAGGTCGATTTTAAATAAAATATTTTAATTTTTAAATTCTTATCCAGAATCGATTTAAAATTTGATTTTGATATTTCATTTCATATATTCTCTTAAAAATTAAAACAGGCGTGTCTTGTTAGACAAGACACCGTTTGCTTATAGTAAATAAATATATACTCAGGCCAGGACCTGAGGATTATATAATTTTTTATTTTCCGTTCCTTTTACCTTTTTCTTTTTTCTTTTGTTATTTTACAAGCTAAGTATGGCGGTGAGATAAATTTTTCTTCTTTAACCGAGGACCTCTGAGTCTAACGTCGAGAGGATTTTTCTTAATAATAAGAATAGTTAATAAAATATTTTTCAATCAATCAAGGTCGATATCACACGTTTGTAAATTTAAACTTTATTTTAATAAAAATAAAAGTAATAAAAGTCAAATCGTTCTCTTAATCATTTTAACAAATATAAGCAAACATGTATACAAGCAACCTTCACACGTTAATACACTAAGCTCCACTTTTAACATATACCTATCTTTAAGGATCTAAACAAACCTACTAAAAATAGAAAACTTTATATATGAGAAAAAAGTTTTTGAAGACTTATTAATACATTATAAAACATTAATTTTTTTAAAAGTAGGATGTAACATAATAATTGGAATTTATGTAATTGGAACAGCAGTTTTAAAAAGAGTTTCAACTTTAGGAATTTTTGCTGATTTAAATATATTTAGTACTGAATCAATTATATAAAAATTTACATTAATAATAAAACTTTACAGTAGAATTTGTAAATGTATTGAAACTTCAATTGATAAACTTTATTTATTTCAAATGAAAGCTTTAGAAGATAAAATTTTAAGTAATGAAAAAATTGAACTAGCTTAAAAATTAATTACAGGTTTTAATGAGAATATTGAAGAAATAGTATAAAAAAAAATTGAAAATTTAAAAAATTTGAAACAAGAGATTAAAGATTATAGAAAGAATGTGGAAAAATTATAAGTGAAATATATTATATTTTTAAATTTTTAAATATGGATGCAAATCAAAATGTAATTGATCTTGTCAAAAGAATTAAACAATTTAAAAAAATTAAATTGTGAAAAAATGAATTTGAAACTTATTAATTAAATCAGTGGAAAGTAGAAAATAGATTACAAGATTTAACAATATTTCATAAATCTGTTACCGAAAAATTAGAAAAAATAAAAATGAAAAAAGTAAAAATGAGGCAAATGTATCTAAAATTTTAATGAATGAAAATCTTTTATAGATTTTAGCATACAAATATTTTTATCATCTTTATATTTGGATTTATATAAACCTTCTTTAACATCAATCATAATCCAAAAAATTATAAATAAGGCTACAATAATAAATGATTTTATATTTTATTAATTTAAAATAGATGAAAAAATATGTTTGAAATATTGTGATCCATTCAGAAAAACCAATATATGAAGAAAAAAAATTAACTGATGATTTAAAATATTTATTAGAGGGAAACTTTGATCCTACAATATCAATAAAAATGGATTGAGTTAAATGAATTAACTAATTATATAGAAATAATAAAACTTGCTTAACCAAATCTTGGAACATATATTAAAAATATAAAAGATGAAATAAACAAATTAACAAAAATAAAAAGAGGAGAGGATTATAGAATTTATAAGCCAAAACATACCCTTAATCAATTTATAACATTAAAAAAATGTCTGCTAAAAAGCTGCTCATTATGATAATGTTGATCATTTAATTTTTAAAATTTTTAAAAAGCAAAATAAAATCAACAGGATTTAAATCGAAACTTTGAGATCGCCAATGTAAATTACTAATATTTTAGAATATTTTTCGCTTTGTGCTTCGGATCATTGTCATGCTGAAACACATAATAACCACCTAGGAACAATTTTTATGAAGGTATCTTTTGCCTAATTAATATTTGACGATTTTTTTCTTTATTAATTATTCTATGAATTCTACAAAGATTTCCAAAACATCTCCAAACATTTATTGTTTTTTTATCATGTTATCATACATGAGCAGAAAAGCGCTTATTTGGAAGTCTCCACACACGTTTCGAATACTGAAAGCGTAACAAGTACGGTGTCTCGTCTGACCATAATACTTTTTTCATGTCTTCTCACTCAAACTTAGAAGTTCTTTTTCCCATGCCAAACGTCTTTGCTGATTAATAGCAGAGACAAAAGGTTTTTTCACTTGAAAATACGAGTAATAGAACCACCCCTAATCTGTTATGAATGGTTTGTGATGAAACACTCAGGCCTGCTTTGATGGCTTTGGTCGAAACAGTTAAAACACTAACTGCTACAGAAACAATGTTTTGATCATCAGTAATGGTTATCTTTCTTTTCCTTCCACTGACAATCTTGCATTTTTAATGTTGTTTCTTTAAAATATTTCAAAAACTTAGCAATTGACGAATGAGCTTTCCCAATTTTCTTTGATATTTCACTTCCTGACAATACACAATCTGTTTTTTTTGACCATGTTATCTATATTCATAATCTGGAATATTTGAAATTACACAAAATTTTAATTCACAAAGAAGCTTAGCTAAACAAATACTTATATAATTTAATCGATTAAATTCTATGTTAAAATATTTATTACTATATAAAATAAAATTAAGAAAAAACTAAAAGAAAATTATAATAATTATATATAAAAATAAAGTGATATGATTTTTGTGCGTATTATAAAGATGTGGGTATATAAAAAACCGGGCTAAATATAAAAATAGACTTATGTTGGGTTTTTGTATAAGAGGTGATGTATGACTTTATCGGACTTCTTTGGTATTTGTGTTTAATCTTTTGAAGAAATCAATCACAAACTTAGGCTTAAATTAAATAGATAAAACAATAACGAATTTTCAAAATGTATATTTGCTAATAATGTTAATTTTCAATGCTTTAAATAAAACAATTATGATTGAAATGACAACTGTTATTTTTTAATTGTAAGAATAACTCGATCTGCCTTAGAAAGAATGCAGGCGCGAAGAAGATAAAAATATCGAATCTGATAACCAATTCATCAAACCGTTATTAATAGAAACTAAAACAAAAATAAAAATACTGGAAGGTATTAAATAAGAGCAGAAACGGAAAAATATATTCATGTTTTATGTAATTAAATTTATTAAGACTTGTGAATATAATCATTCACTTAAAATTTTTATGAGAGTTTTGACAAAATCGCTTTTTACTAAAAATTTTCTTTCAAACTAGTTATAATAAACTCAATAAATTTTTTCTCAAACTTGTTAGTTATAATAAACTAGGCAATTTTATAATTTTCAGTTACTTTTACTATTTTTAAAAGAGATTTATTCTTATTGATAATTCTTATTTTTATCATTGACGCTTTTTTAAAGATTATGTTAGTTTTTACGATTTTAGTGACGTCATCTCTTATTATTTAATTTTTCTTTTTTATGTCATTTCATTTCTTAATATTACTTTTTTTATACCATTAAAACTATTTTTTTAAAAATTGTGATATACTTTTTTTCATATTTTACAAAATGTCATTACTTTACTATTAAGGTAATTGTTTACGCATATTTTATTTCGTGTATTATTTATTCATTTTAAAGTTCACTTATTATTTAAATTCAGACTTCTAGGAACTTCCTGCTGCAATACAATTAAAGTGATTAATATTATTTTTATATTTTAGTACAGGTCTCAATGATTTTCCTAATTATAATTAAAAATTAATTTTCTTAACTTCTTACCATAAACATAAAACTTAGAAATAATCCTAAAAAATCTTCCAAAGCTTTTCGAATAATTTTCAATAACTCTCGAAAATTTTGAGTTTTCTTTCTATTAGAATATTTTTGTTCTGCACCGAGATTACTTTATCTTCATTATTTCTTTATCAATATTTTTCTTTTTTATAAAATTATTATTTCTATTAATTCAAAGTACTTTTTATCATCATCATATTGTTTTTTAAGGTCTTGTATCAGTACCGTATCTACTTAGAAAAATATATCCAAAATTTATATTTCATTTTTATAGATAAATTTTAAAAAATTTGAACAGTTAAAAGGGTTTTGAAATAAAGATCCAAAAGGATTGCATCGTTAAGTCAAATATTAAATAAGATATTGTTTATGTTTGAGAAAACGTTTTCATATAGATAGTTTTAGAAGTAATTATTTAATATTATTAATTATATTTTATAAAATTGTTATATAAATTATTTAATATAAATATAGGAAGTTAAATATCAGTAAATTAGCTCACATAAACCTGTTTTTTATTGCATTTTCAGTAATAAAAAAAATATTTATTTGATGGAAATAATTAAATGTTGAATCTGAAATTGAATTCTGATCAAATTATTTCAAAAAGGATAATCCTCTCAAATTTTTTTGAAACTGTTTGTTTAAATATCTTAAGAATTTATTTAAGAACGCTAATTTAAAAAGTATTTCGTTGTAATTTTGATGTAAAATTATTGATATTTTTAAATGGTATATTTAATTAAAATTTTTCTAATCATTAAGTAATTAAACCAAAACTAATTTAGATGTCTGCAGACTCACCAGCCTTATTTTTTCAAACAGAACTAACTAGTTGGAATACTACGTTGTCTGTTAAATCTTTAAATAAATCTCAATATCCACTTATTGAAGATAATCAATGTAATTTTCTTATAAAGAAGTTTTTTTCTAATAATCTTCTAAAAAAATTCTCAAATAAAAAATCTTGTAAATATCCTTGGAAAATAGAAATATCTCCTGATGGGTTATATGTTGTTATTTTGAAAAACAACAATTTAGAGCTCCGTTCTAGTAAACTGGACTTCAGTCATATCAATTTTCACTGTCAAGTTTACAGGGACATTTTTCCTGAGTGGCGTTGCGTTGGGTGGTCGACTTTTTCAAACTACTTTGGTGTAATTTTTTCAAATGGAATGTGTAATATCTGGGATCTACAAGGCTCAAGATTGGTAGTTAAATATTCGAAATCCAACTCAAATGACCCAGTAATAAAACTTTTTATAGTCAATCTGACCAAGATTAAAATCAAAGCGATTATCTTAACAATGAAAGGAAACTTAAGCGTGTTTTTAATCCAAAATCTTAAATTGTTAACCTCATATGAATCGGAAATCAATTTTTTGTCGACACCAATCTTGTGTTCAGAAATATCAAATAATCTGATGGTTCTTGGAACTTACAATCAAAGTAATAGAAACAAAGCCATAAAAAATGGTTTGATAATGTGTCGGATGATTGACGATGCACCGTTTCTAGTTTCAACAAACTCTTCCAATGAGATGACGTGCTCATCCACTAAGTCATGGTTCTCTAATTTGTTTATTAAACAATCAAATGACGCAATTTTTTCCATACAATTATCAAAAGACAATAACAAGTTGGCAGCAATCCACTTATCTGGCACATTGTCAATCTGGATGTTTCCATCTTTGAATTTTCAATTGCAGTGGAATCCAACTGCTTCTTTTATCAATCAAAATCTCGATTCCGACTTCCAAACACATAATATAATCTCTTCCAGTTCGTTTGACAGTTCCCTTATTGACATGTGCTGGTGGAATGATGAATATGTTGTGCTTGGACTGCAAAACGGTGTGATTTTGATCCTGAATTCAGATTTGACTGAAAATGGGAAAATTTCTCTCTTTCCTTGTCCCCAGATTCAATCCAGCATTGATAAATCGTTTTTCCTTCTCAATTGCGACATGAAACTTCCTCAAAATAATTTAAATATGACAGAAGCAGTAACCATTGGCAACTATCGGTTTTATTGGCTCTTTAAGCCGATCTCGAATTTCATTGGTTATCTTCGAGACAATTCAGTAGGGTCCTTCACAAAAGATTTGGAAATGTGTTCTCTGAATTTCCAACTGAGCCAGTTCAAATTGACAACACCACAAGAATTGTTTGTGATTCACATTGAAAAGAAACAGTACCAGGATGCATTGGTTCTGGCCAAACAATATGATCTAGATTTCGATATCGTGTTTCAGAAACAGTGGCGGGATTCCGAAAAGTCTATCGATGATATTAGAAACATTCTGATGAAGATTCGAAAACGGAACTGGATTTTGAATGAATGTCTGGAACGAATTCCGGGTCAAGTAGAATCATTGAAATGCCTGTTAAATTTTGGGTTAAAATTAACTGAATCGATTCCCGATCAACATGATGATGACTTCGAGTTATTAATAGGTAGAATTGATATTGGCAAAGTAATCGATAAACCATTCTTTCATCGCCAAAAACAACTCATCAATCAGAACGGCGAAAGACATACGGAAATAAGAAAAACTGATTTGAGTGCTTCCCAGATTGAATTGATCAGAATTCGAGCAAAATTATTGAATTACTGTGACAAATTATTGATTTACGAAGATATTATTGATCGATCACGATGTGTGTTTCAGCCACAGCGATTTGAAGAATTTAAAGCTCGAAATTCATTCGAGTTGGCTATATCTTTTGCTAATTCCGGTGATATTGTCGGCTTAGAGTCGGTTTTGACGTTTTACCACCGGGTTCTCAGTTCTCATTTCCTCGTCATATTATCCAACATTCCCGAATGTATTGATCCCAAGTTGTATCAACATTTGTTTGACAATTTATTACGTTTCTGTCAATCGGGAAATGAGACTGCTGATCATCACCAATCAGACGACATATTCCATGATTGGTGTGAATCTCAACAATTCGCCGAGATCTGCTATGGTATTGGGTCGGCATCATTAAATAATGAATCGGAAATTGCCAACTATCCCCATCATAATCACTGTAATCGATCAGTTTTCGTTTTCGACGTCACCAATTGTGATACTTCTATACGCATTGGTATTGTTTCTGATTGGTTTAATTTGCGAATCCGCGAAATCGAGTCAGTGACTTCGAATGTCGAACATGCCTGGAACTTGGTTACAATTGCTCAAAATCTCAACGTGCCGCTTGATCGAGACCTAGAGTTCAACATGCGATTTTTATACGAGGCCGTTTATAATGTTCAAATCAACAATTCGTTTTTCAGCCTATCGGATTTTCAATCGATGTCAAATGTCGAAAAAGCCAAATTACTCATGTCTAAAACCGATCCTGATAGGTATATTTTCCATTTCATTCGTTGGATCATTCCGTTTGCGCAAGAAATCCATTATCGATTTCCATCATCAATCGATTCCAAACAGTTTTTTCAACAATATCTCAGTAACACTGCCACCCGATCGTTGATTTGTATCAGAAAAATCATCGAAGACAAAGAATGTATCAGTTCCATTTTGAAAATATTAGATTTTAACGACTTAATCGACATATATCTGGAAATTCTCTATCAAGATGATAGTGATGATTGTAACGGCTCTCTCAATGATTGTGCCTCAATCTGTCGCATGTTAAACGGTCTTATTTCATCGACAACTACCACGCTATCTTCATCGAATTCTGGTGATCATTATTTCATCAGTGAACAGAAGAAACTAAAGGAAATTGATAATTATATCGTTGTTTTACGAATGATGGAGAAATACGGAGTACGGAAGACTATAAAATTTATTCACGAAAACAAGTTTAACGGAGATATCGTTGAGAATTTTCTCACCACCATGTTGTACCGATATCTGAAAACCGGTGTCAAATCGTTAACGAAACCGTTGATACGATCGGTTTTCCAGGAAATGCAAATGGCCATTTCTACAGTGTTTACAAGTATTCATCCGAAACTGATTTATAAAAATCTTTTAAAATCGTTACTGGAATCTGGAGACAAGAAAAAAATCCTGTTGGCGGCGGAATTTATGGATCTGACTTCGAAAATATCGATTATCAATGAAATGGATGTCGATGATAAGTTGTTGGACTTTTATGAGACCACGGATTGCATTGCCAAGGCTGCTCGAAATTACATTGATTCTAGTACATCCACGAAAGACAAGAATTTCCAGCTGGGTAAATTCTGCTTGAACCTGGTCCAAGATCACCATGAATCTATAGAAAATGAATTGGATTTGGTAAAATGTTGTGAATTTGTAGACAAGTATCATAATAGCAACCAGTCTCTGGTGCCAATTGAAGTGCGTGCTGTTAGTAATCGATTGGATCTATTGAAAATCTGTTTGGACAATAATACTGGTCTTTATCGAAATCTGGAAGAAATTGTCGAAGCCTCACACTTTCTTTGTTCCGATAAATCAGCAACCAATCAAAAGTTCCGTGAAGGAGAAGCATTGCGATTGGTTGCCAATAAAGCGTTGTTTTACAAAGATTGGGAAATAATCGATATTGTTATGACGTCACTGTTGCACAGGAATCACAAGCCGTGTTGGATGGAATGCTTGAAAATTATTAAAACTGTCGATTATGAGGAAATCGATAAAAAGTTCCAATTGGCGAAATACGTCCTAACTCATTGCCCAGCGTCTTCTTTACAGGAATCAATGAAATTAATCAGGGATCTGGAAATAGCCTCGTTGAATTTGTGTGGAAACGGTTTGACTAATCAACAGACCTTTGAACCGAATACCAATGTCAATAGTAATCTTATTAAACAACCAATCAAATTTCTTTCGTCGGGATTAACAGATATATCATCAAAATTATCAATCAAATCATTGATTGATAAATCTTCAGGCACGCTGATGAAGTTGTCCCAACAGGTCGTCCAGTTGGGGTTGAACCAAGGAGGGGAAAACGGTCACGAACTGTATTCCAAGCATTCTAACATCGACAATATTGATAAAATGGTTTTTAATTTAATTTATCAATCCGACAGATCAGCAGAGCCAAGGGAATGGATTGAGAAAGACAATAATGTCCAATCCGCAGAAACGACTCTAGTCAAGATGCTCACACTGTCTTCATTGTTACCTGTTCCCGTGACACAGGAAAATCATCAGGACGAAATCAATTCAATTCATTTGAAACTGATCAAATTGAATTTGTGTAAGGACACATTTCTGTCTATAATTCACTCATTGTTTATTGATGATTTGGCATTGATTCATGATCTGCGCCACGAAATGAAACCGAATCTGTTCAATCGGGCTTTGATTTTGTCCATGATTCAGTTCAATGTGATGGTTCGTTATTCGGATTGCGGCATTCCGTGGATGAAAGGCGTTGATTCGCCGTCATTGTCACCACAACGACTTAGCTATCAATATATATTGAGTGAAGTGAAAGCCAAGAAATTGTCGCCAAAACAATTGTCAATATTGGAATCGATAGAGAAAGAATTTCATGAGTATTTGCTCTTGGATAAAGTCTCAAACATGTTACCCGGTATTTGCTCAATGAAATTCTTCTCGTCTGTTGATTATCGCCAGGAAATCGTTCGTCGATTGTCTCAGTCTGTCGAAGTTGACGAATCACTTCGATATTCATTAATTTTATGTGATCGATTTGGGATCAATCGGCAATTAGCGATCTGGAATTATTTCCAATCGTTCGTCCAACAAACCTGCAATTTGGATCCGAGTGAGTTTAAAAATCAAATTTCCCGTTTCCAATCGATTTTCCTGCACAATTATTGCTTGGGTAATGATCGTGAACAGTTTGGAAAAGATATCGAATCTTACATTTTACAGACAAGAAAAATCAATCAATTCCGAATCGTGTTGCAAATCCTGGATCGAGAGAACGAAGATTTCGTTTTATTTGATCGATCTGTTCATCGACACCTGGAATGGTTGCATGTTTTCGATTCAGTTTTTAAGCGCGTTTCTACCTGTTGCGGTTATATTGATTTTCTATTGAGAACACAACCTCATCGACAATCGATAATCGATTCGTTGAAACAAGTGATCAACACGGAAAATTTGGAATTGTGCTGTCAATTGATGACCGAATTCCAATTGGTAAAAGAGTTCATCGATATCAAAAAGGATTTCAGTGTCGTCTTAGCCAATCAAACCCTTTGGTCAACGAATCGTTCGACAACTTTCCAAAGCCTCGCCAACAATAACGACGAATACCATGATTTTAAAAATCGATTTTTACATTCATTGAAAAATTTTTCCATTATCGATTTTGAGAATTTTACAGATTTCATTTATTCGGTTATGTTTGAAAAATCAGATAATGATGATAACTATATTGATTTGCCAACGAAAATCGATGCTCTGCAAACGGCAACTCGTTTTATCGACGATGAGATGTGCAAGGACGACGATGGAGATTTCAATCATAAATGGATCGCTGTCAATATGGAAATAGAAATCTGGTTAAGTCACTTGCAAAGTAGCGTTTCGAAAGTTGTTGATCAGTTGCGTTCGTTGGGTTCTGTGAGCACGTTGAAAATTGATATTGTCAAAATCGCGGAATATTTACCACCGGAAAACTATTGGAATCGTATCATGGAAGAAATGCTCCTGGCCGGTGTCTCTTATCAAGATTTCTTCACTTTTACATGGGATTTGAATATTGAATCGATTTTTGTCGAAGAAGCACTTGTGTCGCACATTTGTCACATGGGATTTTCGAAATTCATTGATCAGCACGAATCGATTGAACGAATTTCGTCGATTTTCGAAGAATTGGACGAATATATCGATTCGTCATCGATTGAGAATATCATTTCGTCGATATTGATCGGCCCGGCAATCGATATTCCTCTCAATGTTGTTCATTGGTTGCTGAATGAGTTTGTTTGGCGATTGAGAAATAGCAAACCTGTCAAAACGTGCAATATCGATTTAAAAATCCATATCTTTTCTATCATTGAACAATGGAAAGTTCCCATCAATAAAAAACTAGAAATAACAAATTCCAACAATCTGTTCATTATTGATTCCCTAGTGCAAGATTGTGATTCTGTAGATCGAATGGCCGCGATTGGTAGAATAATTGAACTGATAGAACTTGTACACGAAGACGATCATTTGTGGCAATATTGGGTCAAAAGTTGTGTTATTAAAGGTTCCAAATTCACACCGTTGACTTTCGATCAATTTCAAATTCTGAAAACCAATAAATTGTACAGTATACGATTTCCCAAATTGATCAAAGATGCTGTTCAGTCACTGGTTGCTTTCAATCCTCACGATGCCATATCTTTATTGATCCTTAAAGGTGAAATTTTTTATCAATAATATAAAAATGTTTTACCTATTTAGGACTTCTAAATTACATAATCATTTAAAAATATAATTTTTTATTATGATTATATATTATGTTTATTATTATTATTATCATTATTATTATATTATTGATTTTTAATATTTTACCATTTCAAAAATTTATTTAAGTCTTCAAATAACTCTAGAGTAATCTATGAAAATAAACTCAGTAATCTTTTCATTGATTTTTTCTGAAAAATATTTATTTGATATTGATCATTTTTATGTGAAATGAGTTTGAAACGTTAAATCTATCATTAGCTTATTCTTTAACAGAGCTTATATAATTATTCTCGAATTTGTTAGACATAATTAACTCATATCGGTACTTTTTATAATTAGGGATTTGTGTATTGGTGCCAGACCAATTTTATTAAAAATAGATTTTGCAATCAATGTTAATCAGTAGCTTCAAACTAGTTTATTACATTGTTATAATTATGTAAAATTTTAAAATCTATTTCAGCAGTTCATATTAATGAATATCTTAACTTTTTGGATGGCCCATAAGTTTCCGTAATTTTGCATTTTAAGAAAGATCAACCTGGAGAAATATTCCAAAAGGAAGCCGCTTCAATAAAAAGCAATGCTGTGCGCTTAGTGGAATTGTAAATGATTAATTTATTTCGAGTTAATTCCTGTAGGTGTAGCTATTAATATTGCGCTATATTGGCAATAAAACATTAGTGTAAGCTGTTATGAGTCAGAAATGTCGATCAAAAACAATCACAAGAGTCATTCTTCACCAAGATAATGTCAGGCTAGGTTATTGTAACTAAAACAAAAACTAACATTCTAGATATTGAAATCCTACCACATTCAATATATAGTTCTTATCTAGCGCCACCAATTTTCACATAACTCATTCAATGTCCACATTCTTGAGAGGAAAGAAGTTTTTATTTGGTATCAAAAGGGTCTCATAGGTTTTTGAAAGATATTTAATCTCTCAATTGAGAATTAGATATGAATAAAATTCATTCATATAATTTTTGTAATCAGTAACAATATTAAGCTACATTCACAAAAGACTTATAGACTAGTCTTAATAAAAAGTGAAAATATTTGCACAAAAATCCAAAATTTTACTTTAAAAAAATGCAGTCTTCTAAGGTTTAAGAATTTCAATGTCAGGTATATGTAGTGATGTAGACGCAGAAAGTAAACATAATGTCATCTTTAAACTCGAAATTTCTTAACTTTGTGATAGATAAGATAAAAGAAAAATATGAAAATAAAATTAATTTTCTGTGGAAATGGATAATTTCGATAAATCCGTAGAAAGAAAAGTTTGAGTCACTGGTAATCAATAGAATAAAACCTGAGATAATTCACAGAATTAAGAATGTAGAAATTAACGAATTGCTAAGAATTTATAGTTTTCCTGATTTAAAGTAACTACACATGCAGTTCAAAACCTTAACAGAAGGATGTTTAAAAATAAGAAAAGTGTTAAAAGGTAAATCCCATTTACTTGATTTGAGTCTTAAAAATTGGCACTCAACTATCAAGATGATTGAAAGAAGATTTGTTACTAAAGAACTTTTTTCTAATCTTCTAATAACCAGTCGTTATAACGCTTTGCAAATTGCAGACTCTTGATTCGAGACTGATGAGTCAACATTGGTTTAAGAGCAGGCTTTCGTGCCCTAAACCAATATTTTAACATTAATTTGCGAACTGTTTATGGACCTGTACTTATTCCTGAAGATTTTAACCACAAAGCAGTTAATTCTGATGATCAAGTATATGGGTTTTTTTCATAATTCGAAAAAACACCCATTGATCTCGTTCATCACTTATTGTGGATCTCCTCGATCTATTCATTTAAAAGATTATCTTGAATTCTTAAAAATTTTTAAACTCCATAATTTTTTCTATGTATAAATTAGGGTGATATTTATATTTTTAAAAAAATTACTTAATTAATTACCTGTTCTGGAATAAGTAAAAGCGATTTTTTTCTCCACTCAAGGAAACATGTCATTTTTATATTTTATTTTTTTTGTTTATCGTGTTTTTTAAATTTATTATTATTTTAAAATTTGATTTTTTGGTAATTTTAATCAATTTCAATTATGATGATTGATGTTATATAAGCAATTTACTCTTCCAATCTAGTTTATCTCAAATTTTGAACCTTTCTTCTTAAAATATACTTTCTTTATGTTAATGCTTCTCTGTTATTCTTTAGGTTAATATAGACTTGGTTTTCTTTTTTTTAAGAAGTTAATTCATGAAAATTTTTATAATATTAAACTAAACTTTAAAAACGGAAACAAAACTAAATACCGACTTCTTAATAATTTTTAAACAGTATTCTAAAATAATTGATTTTATTTAACCAATCAAAATTTTCACAGAATTAATGAATTTTGTTCATGTATTACTTCATCATATTCAATTGGAAATTTTGATTTAAATTTAAATACTAAAACTGATTTTTTCCGAAAAATTATTTTCCTTGAGGTTAAAGCAATCTTTCATTTTAGGATTATAGTCTTTCGATAAAATGGTGTTTCAGGATTATTTTGACATTTCACTTATGGCACTTTGTAAAGGTGTTTTAAGATTTAAGTATTGAATCACGTATGCTTTACTATAAATATGGTATTCTTTGAGAACAATAAATCATGGGAATCTTAATTTGTAATGAAAAAATTACCATTTTTTTATAACTGTATTACAAAAGCAGTTATCATAACTTATTTTATGATATCATCTCACAGATAAATAATGGTTATTTTATATGATCGTCTCTTTTATTGAAGTTAACATAACTTGTTGCTGGGGTCTTCTTTTCAACATTTCTTAAAGGTTATTTCTCTATAAAGCAGTTATTGGTAAAAATAAAAAATCGACTTGGACCGATTCACAAATTTAAGCGGTGATCAGATAAAAATGAGACATTACACATACTTTTACTGCTACTTTTATTTTTATTTTCTTTTGATTGATTTATTAAGAAAAGTTCTTTGGAAAATTTTTGAAGATTTTAATTATTATTTTCATTCTTTTTGAATTAAAAATATTACTAAAATAAATTTCAATTTAGTTGATTTTATCGTAAATCAAATCATCAATAAATTTATTTTCAATATCAAATTTTTTCTGAGTTTTATTGGAAAGGTATTTAGCATAATATTTCGGCACATTTTGTCAGTCTAAGTTATCCATCTTCGTCTCACTTGCCTTTCAGATCTTCTTTTGTTATTTTGTTATTTCACGAACACTGACAAATAGTATTAGATTCACCAACAGCCTTATGTCCCCTAAAGTCTTAAAAATTATTCTAGTACTCCAAAAAACGTAAAAAATGTTTTCAAAAAATAAAGAGCAAGTAACTTTTTCAAAATTTTTTTTTGCTGAATTGGATTTTTCGAACTATCTGTACACCTTAGGAAGTACTATCTCCAAACCCCATCTGTTATAATATTGTCCGTAACTTGGACTGCATTCTTTCTCACTATTTCCAGTCTCTTGTACATCATTATCGATAAGATAATGCAAATACTTGAACTTAACATATTATCACGTTTGTCACGATTTCAATGTTGTCTCATGTACAGTTTTTGCTTCTACTTGAATCTCTCTGTCACGTTCTCACTTTGATCCGAGCTCATCTAGTGTTAATACATTGCAGACCCTGTCAAATCCTCGGAAGAAATTCAGACGATTTTAACCGATTTAAAATCCAACCCGGCTGATTACTCCAACACTATGAAAAACATCAATGGAAAGTCCTTGGAATTGATTATCCGAAACAGACTGGTTCCGCTGTACGCGAAAACCATCTTGTTTCAGAGACTGGTCAATTTCGTTACCAAAGAGTTGGACGATGTCGACCTGGT
Source organism: Bipalium vagum (assembly GCA_037834085.1). Lineage (NCBI taxonomy): Eukaryota > Metazoa > Platyhelminthes > Tricladida > Geoplanidae > Bipalium > Bipalium vagum. The sequence continues at coordinate 382 of JBBMKC010164890.1, read as the reverse complement.
GCAGGACATTCTGGAACAATTGCGGCACAATGGGCTGCACGATGAGGCCAAATGGCTAGCTTCCTCGTCCAGTCACATCAATCCGGCCTTGAAGACCATCGAAATGGTGTCGGGATTCTGGAAGAGATTTTCCACCGCTGGCACCACCAATACCGTCGCCTCCTCCTCCACTGGCAGCTCCAACGTGTCGTAAATTCTGTGAACGTTTGTGATATGATTATTTTTTGATCCTCCTTTCCATTATTACTGTCGTTGTCTCACCTGTTTCAATGGGGACTCGTTTCGAATTGTAAAGGATCTTTTACTATTACTGTTATTATTATTATTATTATTATTATTATTATTATTATTATTATTATTATTATTATTATTATTATTATTA
>JBBMKC010164782.1:0-15492 GCA_037834085.1 Bipalium vagum | reverse complement strand
AAAGCGGAAGGATTTAACAAATGCTGAAAAATTAAAAATTATTCAAGTTGTAGAGAACAATAATGCAAAACCAACTTTTTCTAAAAGAAAATTGGTCGATATAGCTGCTGAATTTCAAATATTACCTTCCACTCTCTCTACATTAGTAGTTTGTTATTAAATATACACACCTAGCAGCTGTCCTTTGATGAGAATAAACTTTGAATATCACCATAGCAATTATGATACTAGGTAAAAAGCAATAAGACAAACTTTGAAAAATTAAAATTTCATTTTCTAAAAAGCGAACATTTTAACTTTCAGCTGAAAAATTGATCTCTTCGTATTAAACCTTTTTAAAAAATCTGTGTAAATGAAAATTTTAAAAGTATATTGGAATTTTACTTCCTATACTAAGAGTTTTAGGACTCGGTTTTGTTGAACTCGGACATATTTAATTTAATGGAAGAGTAATCAATATAAAATCATAATCCTCTAATTCCGCTTTACGGAAGTCATGTATATGAGATCAAAAGTAATTGAAAAATCAAAAAGAAGATGGGAAGATGTTGATAGTAAGTCCAAACAATACAACAGAACAGAAAAAGTGAAAATTGAGAATGCTGATTTTAGCATTTCAACCAAAATTTGATCTAAATTATCAATGATTTAATAGTTTTATGATAATTTCATTTGTTAATTGCAGTAATTTCAGCAAAATTTAATAACACTTGTGACATGTTTTCACAAATATAAACATGAAAATTTATTTGTGATCAGATATAAAAATAATTCATGTAAAAATTGTACTGTTGAACGCTGCCAAAAATGTTATGTTTAATTTAATGAAGTTGTTAAAATAATAAACTGAATTATAGAAAATTAGTAACCTTCAGTTAAGCGACGAAAAATTTTTTAAAATAACATTGACTTTTCTCAAGTAGCACCCTTACGAAATGATGTAACCACATAAGCGATTCACAAAATTAATAGAGATTTGAACAAGGAACAGTTATGATTGAATTTATTAATCAACATGAAATTGAATTAAGAAAATCATGGAGAACATATCTCTTGCATATTTCTTCACAAGATATAAAATATGAGAATAAAACAATATCTTTATTATTTTATGATAATCATTATGTTTTAATTAAAAATTTTAAAGCCTGGATAAGAGAAGAAATTTGATATGAACTTAATACTTTAGAAAACCAAGAATTATTTATTTGTGAAAGATGTTTATCAATAAATATTAATCGTTCTGCTTATGAAAAAAATTATAACTTTTGTATTTTAAATAAGCCAACAAAATATACTTTTTCTAATCCAGTATCAAAATTAACTTTTACAAATTTTACATATAAACTAAGACTTCCATTTGTAATTTATGCAGATATTGAATGCATCAATCAACAAATAAATGAAATAAAATTTAAAAGTAATTATCGTGAAATATTATTAAACGATCCTCAGTTTCGAGAGTATTACTCTCAAACAGCTTCGCTGTGAAATCAAAGTGCAATCTCCGATCTTGTCAGCAAAGTTGACGAAATAGATAACTATAATTATATTATTAATTATATTAAAAATATAATACAAATTTATATGATGAAATATTCACAGATACTTTTATCAAATTTCAACAAAAACCATCTTGCATTTGTTTTCAAATATTTTCTGATTATCCTAATTTATTAAAAAATCAAGTTTTTATTTAAAGAAGAAAATTGCATAAAAGACTTTTGTCAATAGATTATAAAATATCAACCATTTTTTAATCAACTTTTAAAAATTAATATTAAATATAACTTAACTAAAGAAGAAATGGAACATTTTAAAAATAATAAGATTTGTCATTTTGTGAAAGCGAGATTGAAGATAAAGTTGTTGCTTATGATGCAGCTGGAAATCAATTTATGAATAAAGTAATTGATCATGATCATTATCATGGAAGTTATAGTGGTCCTTCACATTTAGATTGTAATCTTAATGCACGTTTTCCAAAATCAGTTCCGATTTTTTTCATAATGAATCTGGTTATGACTTTCATTTAATAAAAAAAGATTTGGCAAATGAAATTCATCTGAACGAAAGTACTTCAAATCTAAATGATGTATTCAAATTAATTCCCAAAACAGATGAAAAATATATTTCATTTACTTATAATAAAACTTTAAAATTTGTAGACTCTTTAAGATTTCTTTTATGTTCTTTAGATGGAGCAGCAAAAGCATTAGATAAAAAAGATTTAAAAAACAGAAAAATTTTGAAGAAGTTACTTATATGATCGAAGTATTTCCGATTTAAATAATATTTCTACATTTGAGGTGAAACCTCTAGAGAGCGAAGCTTTCAATTTATTAGATGAAAAAGGAATTTATCAATATGATTATTTTACTTATTTTGAAAAATTTATTAGAACAGAATTATTACCAAAAAAAAGCATTCTATTCTATTTTATATAAGTCAAATATTTCTGATGAAGAATATGAAAGATATAAAACAGTTTATTTAAAGTTTTGTAAAAATCATTGGGATTATATAATTTTATATCTTAAACAAGATGTGATCTTATTAACAGATATTTTTGAAAAATTTAGAAAACTAAATATTTTAGATCCATGTCATTTTGATTAACATGGCGATGAGGATTATTAAAAACAAAATAGAATTAGATTTAATCTCTGATCAAAATATGTTTGAAACATTTGAAAAAGGAATTAGAGGTGAAATCTCAACAATTCCTGGAACAAGATATATTGAAGCACATTATAAATATACTGAAAAATCAAAACATTATTTTGAATTAGATAAATTGGAAAAAGAAAAAATTATGAAAACATTAAAAGATAAAAAAAATTTAACAGAATTTTTAAAACTAAATTTTTTATTTTATATTGATGCAAATATTCTTTATGGAAATGCAATGTACCAATCATTACCATTCAAAGATTTGATATATGAATATAATGAGAGAAAAAATTCTAAAAATAATCACAATTTTTCAGAAGAAGAATATGGATTAATTGATCATTTTTTTAATTAATGTGAGTGTAAAATTAAATGTTATTGTAAAACTGAATGTAAATGTGAAATATCAATAATTTGTGAAGTTGATTTAGAATATAAAAATGAAGAAATGAAAAATATTGTAAATCATATTAATTAGCTCCAGTTTCTAGAAAAGTAGGAGATGAAGATCTATCTGATTATCAGAAATATTTATTAGAAAAAAATAATCAACCTGATACAAGCGTTCCAAAATTAATTTTAGATATGAAACCAAAAAAGAATTTAAAATTTTATTTGAGATTTATGAAGGTCGCGACCCACAGTTTGAGAACTACTGAGTTAGATTATTTAAATTTATTCGAAGATTTGACATTGTTGTTTATTTATTTGCTTATTTTGTTTATTTTTTAGAAAATAATTTGACTTTTTTATTTTCATATTTTTAGTTGTTTAAGAGAAAATATAATTTTTTTTATTATATTTATATTTTGAAGAAAAATATGATAAATAATAGAAATAAAAACTATAAAATATAAAAATAACAGATATAAAAATAATAGGTATAAAAACTATCACATTATATATTAATGCAAGTAGTTTAATATATCAGTCTTTAAGAAATATGACCCCAATTGTTTTTAAACTCTATTTTCATATGCGTCATTTTGAAGTTAAGTTCTAATTTTCCATTGATAAATATAAAAATTTAAACTTTCCTTATATCAAGCAGGCAATCAATGCTGTTTCCACATAAATCGATCATCTCAAGCTCGTCTTTCCACAAAAGAATTACCGACACAATTTTGGATATCGTTATTCCTGTCTTATTAGTGAAAAACAAAATTTCAAATTTTAAATTGCCCATGATTTTTCGCTGAAACTTTCCTTTACTGCTTTAGTTGATCTGCAAAACTCGGCGGTTTGCTCTTAACTATACCAGAATATTAGGAACGAGACCTAAAAGGAAACGGGAATAATATTTTTTTATTTCGCTTAGGATTAAAATCGAGCTCCAATCTCAGCAATTAGGACTTGTGTGAAAATACGGAAAACCGATTGAAACGTTTATCAAAGTCGAAGTTCTGACTGATTCTGTCTCATTGGAATTCCAATATACTCACAACGAAAAACAGTCAACGGCGCATAATCGAATAGTGGGATCCTGTGTTGCTCACTGATTCCATTCTCCGAGGATTTTCTAATCAAAGTTTTATGTAATCAATCTTTCGAAAAAGGGACCAGAAACGGAATTTATGATAACCTTGGAGGAAACCATGTCTATGAGCAGTTTACTATCATTTAAATGACATAGATTGTTAAGGGACAGTCTTAAAATGCTAAAAGGAATTCCCTATCTTCATTCAATTGTGATCGTTTGGAATGATCCAAGTCTTCCGGAGATCGATTTCAAATTACCACAGTTACAATGGGACATAAAATAGTGAAAGGCAAACAGAATAGTCTGAATAACAGATTTCTGTATTTGAATTGCAACCGGTTAGTGCCATAATTGAGGTCGTAGAGGATTTTGAAAGCCACAGGTATGCCACCATCAACTGTGACCAGTTAAAATTGTTATAATAATAAGAATAATAATGATAAAGTATTAATAGTGAGGTCGCATTAATAATAATAATTGTAATAATAATAATAAAAATGATAATAATTAGCCTAATAATAATATATTGTAGTCCATCGGGTTAAGATAGGGGAGTATGGCGGAAATTCTTGAGACGTGATAAAATCCGGAAAATTGGATTTGCATTATTTCTGAATCTTTTTGGCCTTATGGGCTGGAGCGGAGTCTTATTGAAAAATCTATTCTTCGTTTTTAAAATGCTGTTTGGACCAAGGAAGTAATACAAATTCCAATATGTCCCGTCGATATACTTCTTGGTTGATTTTCACCCCCTAATCCACGAAAATTAGAGGAGTTTTGCCACTTTCACAGATACCACCCCAGATCATGACAGATTCTGTATTTTGGCGGCGTTCTATAGTTTTGGAGTTTGCAGTAGCCTTTTGTGAACATATCATATCATTTTGTTGATTATGGGATTGTTCGATGGTAAATAACTTCTCATCTGAGAAAAGAATTCGCTCCCAGCGCTGACCTGCGGCCCGCAGTTTCAGTACTTACATTTTGGAGTCTTACTCGTCTGTTTTCAGCCGTTAAAACCTAAACTTTTTGGAATATGTAAGGCCTGTGCAGCAGTTCATTTTTTGCTATCAAATGAATCGAATAGATTAACATTTGAGCTCAGTCTCACGGGCGACTTTTCTCATGGAGAGTCTGGGATTTCGCTTGATCATCTTACTAATGATTTGGTGATTAGAAGAAATATTGATAGTCCGTTTCCTTCCATCTCCTAGCTGACCACTATGGCCAAGTTCTTTGAATCACCGAATGGCGTCATAGGCTGTTTGTTTTGGGACAATCAACAATCGACTAATTTCTTTTTGACTTTTTCCGGAAAGAAAAAATTCAGAAATTACCTCACGTTTATTTGACATTTAAAAATTACACTAAATATGATCAATATTTAAACAAAGGAAAAAATTATAATACTAAATTATATTAATAAAATAAAAAATTTCTTTCAAGGACACAGCAAACTTTGTCCGGCTTTTTTCTGGCACCCTATATATATTTATATTTTTATTTATTTATCATAAAAAGAGCTAAATTAGACATTTTTACAAATTAAATTAACATATTTGAAATAGTTTAAATATCATAATTATTTAAAATAACAAAAAAACAATTACAGTAATGTGAGCTCGTGTACTCGTAACACCTCACTTTTAAAAATATTGTGTATTATATATAACATTTATAAATATTAAATTAATTTTTTTATGTTAACAAATATTTTTCGCAAAATAACATACCGTAGATACTCGAATATAAGTCGACCTCGTGTATAAGTCGATGGGGAAAAATGGGAAATTCTGTGAAAAACCGTATGACTTATATAAGTCGAGGTAAACATATATGTCTGGGTAGTTTCCTCTTTCGTGCATTTGGAAAATAACATAAAATAACAAGGAAAATATGTCAATCTTTTGATACTTTATTGCAAAATATTCGTAATAATATTTATATTTTTATTTACAAATATGGCATCATAGGTAACATTTATTCAAAACCACAAAATTTGGAATCCGATTCTGATTGAAGAAGTTGCAATGCCTGCTCATTAGTGATATGGTCTGAATAGAAGTCGTGCTAAAAAAAAGATGTGAGAAATTTCAAATAAATTTATCATGCGTAGCACTGTGATGCTGAGAAAAACTGGAAAAAACGAAACATAAATGATAACCAGTATTCAATTATGAACACAACGTGATACATTGCATAGATACAGCCATTACAACTGCTATGACTCTTATATAACTCGACCCCATTTTTTCATCAAATTTTATAGAAAAAAACCTCGACTTATATTGGAGTATCTACGGTAAATATCGAATAAAAATAAAAATATTTCATTTGATCTAAAGTAAACATTTTCCCAAATCTTATATTCACATTGAGAAGATTATTGATTTTTGGATGCGCAGGACAATTATCTACTCTAATTAAAATTTGCTTATTTTGATTTTTCATTTCCTTGTCAATATTTTGTATGCATTCTACAAATAATTTTGATATCCAGGAATATCTATTTTCTCGACATATGACATCCAATTTTTGCGGTGATTTTTTCCCGAAACATCGAGGTTTATTGCATAATTATCATTTATGGTCAATTTAGCAAAATATTATTAATCAAGGTATTAATGGTCAATGATCACAATACTGGTAGTCACATTATACAAATATATTTATGTGACTTAATTATATACCAATCAAATTACAAGAATAGCGGTCAGATAGTCACATTCACAGGTTTCATTGTATTAAAGAAAATAAAAAAAATATTTAAAAATATTTTGATTCAAATAATCCTCAACCAAATGATGAAAAATTATTTGAATTAACTGAAGATATAAAATTCCTAAAAGAATGAAAATTTAATCCATACAGAGACACACCATTTAAAGTAAAAGATTTAAGTAATTATCTTCAAATTATAAAACTTGCTAAAGAATCACCAATATGTACATATGTTACAAGTATAAAACCGAATTAGATTTAATCATAAAATTAAAACAAGATAGACAAAGATATAAAAATTTTCCCTTCTTTTCCCTTCTTTCTGCGATAACACAGTTCCGAAAGCATCAAAACTAGCACCTGTATAAAGGATGTATTCTTTAGTAAAATCTGGGAAACATAATATCGGTGACCTTGTCATGACTTCTTTCATCTCCACAAACGCTTTTTCACAGTTACCTGAAAAGATTAATTTCCCATTTGTTTTCCCACATATTATTTCTAGTAATCTTGATTTTTCCAAGTATCCTTTGATAAAACTTCTGTAATAGTTGAAGATGCCAAGAAACCTTCGAAGGCTTTTTAGACACTTTGGCCTTCGATTTTCATTGGATCAGTTTCAATTCCATCTTTGCTGATTTATGTGACGCAAAAAATTTAAACTGAATTTTCATAAGGTGACACTTCTGGATTTATGCGTAGCCCCGCTTCACGAATGCTGCTAAATAAATGGTTTAAAATTGTGTAATGTTGTTCTAGTTTTTCGGTGAACATCAATATGTCATCCAGATATACAAATGCACTTTCCATTCCATTGAGTACCCTATTCATTAATTCTTGACAGGTTCCTGGTGCTGCTGCTATCCCGAAAGGCATTCTATTTAAGCAATGTTGGCTTGATTTTGTAGAGAATGCTGTCCTCTGCTTCGATTCTTCTTCCAATTCTTCCTGGTAGTAGGCATTCCCTAAATTAATAGAACTAAAATACCGAGCTCACCCGAGTTTATCTAACATTTCTTCTTCGTTGAACATTGGAAAAGCCTGTCTTTCTGTGATTGCGTTCAATCTTCTGAAGTCTAAATTGAGTCGAAAATCCTTCTTTTCCTTCTTCCAAACACAAATGAGAGGCGTATTCCAAGGTAAATTGCATCTTTTTATGATTTTGTTTTTATACATGTTTGAAATAGCCTAGTCTATTTTATTTTCCAAATGAACCGGTTGTCTCCATGGTTTCACATTAATGGGATTTCCTTTCGTCGCAATCTTATGTTTCAACAGGCTCATGCACCCAATATCCCATTTATCTGCCATAAAGACATTAATATTGTTCCTTATAATCTCTAATAGCCTTTTGTGATTTGATATGCTCAATATTTATGTGGCCTTTTTAAATTTTTCAGCCTCTGCTATTACTCTTCCAAACTTTGCTTCAATATTACATACATCACTTTTCATTTCTTGTGGTTGACTCCCAATGCGAAGCCAATCCAAATTGTTTTGGGTAGTGAATTCTGGAATTCCGCTCAAATTACTCGTACAATTCATATTGTCCTTCTTTAAAAATTTATACACTTTATCATCCATTCTCTTCTCTTCTTCTTATCTTTCTTCTACTTTTTCATGAAATATAATAGGAGATACACTACTGATATTATAATAGGAGATAAGAGAAGATTTACTGCTTTTTTCTAGTACACAGCTCCGACTAGTTCCCCATCTATCGGAACTCTTCCTTTTGGGAGCATCTCGTTCACCATCATTATCATTAGTCAAGTATCTTTTTCAATTCTCATGTTTGAATACAACTGCTAAATGATACAACTGCTTCCTTAAATCACGGACCAAATTCGAATCACAAACCCAACTCAAATCACGTCGGGTACTCACCCATTGTTACTATAATACTTAGACGTAGTAACGTGTGCTCGTGTGCTCGTGACTCCTCAATTTTTATAAATCGTTGTGTCCGTAACTCCTTTCAACCTTTTCGAATCAAAACACCCACCACAATATCGTATCCGCACCCTTAAGAACTAAATCAAACTTCTACAATAAAACTTTATTTGAACAAAACACAATCAAACTGGAAAATAATGACCACAACGACAATCCACTTTTTAAAATCACCCTTTAATCAATGAATCCAATAAATAAAAATGTCACCAAGAATAATGATAAATAAATAAATAAATAAATAAATAAATAAAGATAAATACTGTTACTGTTATAATAAAAGAGAAGAAAGAAATGATCACAAAAGAAAGACTCAAAAATAAAACGGTCTCATCAAGAGCGAAAAGGCGTCCCCCGGTCGCCCTCTAGGTCCTTCTCAGGTCACCTAGTTGTTCCCAAGCTCGCTGGGTCCCCTTGTAGAATCCTCCTGCGAAGTCATATCCACTTGAAATACCTTGAGTTTCTTTCTTCGGCTCGTAATCCTTCTAAATTCGTAGTTTTCTGGTAGGCGCTTCCTCGAATTCTCATTCTCCGTATTGTCGTTCTTGATTTTGGTCTGACGTGCTAGCGTTTTGGGGCAAATTGACGAGAATAGCCATCACTTTATATAGTCGTAGAGATTGTTCTACGATCACCAATTCCTACGCTTAGAGACTTCTATTTTCCCTAATAGCCATCGACTCTATCTCCACACCGAGATAGACTAATATCAAGGCTACCGGAATCTTGCAGTCCACCGGAGAACAACTGTCAGGAAATTCATTAGCACAATCTGACGAAAATCCCCACTGCGGAATTTTGTCAAAAAAAGTAGATTTTTCAAAATTCATTATTAAAAATTCTTATTAATATTAATATTAATATTAATATTATTATTACAACTATTATCATTATTATTGCTACAACTCAACATTATTATTATAATTTGAATAACATTTTTGATGATATATTATTTATAGTTTTTATGTATGAAATTGTATTTAAATATCAAATAAATAAAAAATATATAATAAAATATGTTTTTTAATAAAATTATAAATTATTAGACAACACTCAAGTGTTGAATACAACTTGTTAAACAAACAAACATCACAATTGCTAAAAAATTCTAAATTGCATTTTCAAATAAAAAATTTAAAAATAAAATAATTAAAATAAATTTATGAAATAATTCTTTTAGAAAATAATTCTTACTATAAATAATAAATAATTACTGAAAATAAATATAATATAAGCTTAGTAAATTAGGAAGTATTCCCTAATTATAGTAATTATCGTAAAAATATAGAAAATTTTAACAAAATTTTGTAAAATTATAAGTAACCAATCAAAATGCTTAAAATTTATAAAATGAACAATACAAATTCAATACAATACAAACAGCACAACAAACAAAAAGAAATTATATTAACTAAAGGTAAAAAATTCTGAAAAAACGAATTATCAATTTATAATTGAATTCTAAATAAATAAAAGACAATTAATTCAAAATTCGCTAAGAATCATAAATAAATAAATCGATAATTAAAGCATAGTCTCTTGTTCTCTTGCAATGCTACTCAACGAACCTCTAGGGTTAGGGTTTAGATTACGATTTTTCAATACACAGGACCTCTTCAATGTTTCCTAGTCAAAATGGTATAAATTTAATTAATCACAATAATAATTAAACAAGATATTGTAAAAAGATTGTGTATAACAAATAAATATTTTAAAAAGAAAATCGTTATCTTAGTTTTTTAGCTAGTTCTCTTATTATATAGAACCTTAATATAATATTATATAGAATCTTAACTCAAGTTTTATCGATTTGTATTAATAATCATTAAATAATAATAATCATATTATCTTTTTAGTGAAACTTAACAATATAAATAAAAACATCATTTTTGTTCAAATTTATGAGGATGAAAATTATATGTTTTTTATTTATATTTTAGAGCTAGGGTATTGGTTGTTATGAATTTCATTACTACTTTTAGCGGTCTTTATAATTTGAAGAAATGTGCCTTTGGTCAACCCAACATATTTATCTCAGTTAAAGTTATTAGTCAATTGTTTTAAATTTCATTTTTATAGTGATCGTAGCATTTACCAACGTATAAATCTTTTAGAATCAGATTTATTTAATATCATTTAGGTTAATTAAAAAATTTCAATCAGCCTGTGGTATTTAATCGGAAAGATTTTAAATACTTATCATTTTGGTTACGAATTAAAATAGAGCCTTTGATAGAGCAAGCGTTTGATAAGTACCAAACTTAATCTTGGAGATAAAACGAAATCTCAATTCAACCTAGTAATTTTGGAGTCACTGGTTCAAGTGGGAATGTTAGGATTGTATCTTTCTAATTTTTAATCATTGTTATTTTTTATACTTTTATTAATTCTTAATTTTACAGATATCATTAAAGATTTTATAAAATAAAAATTACTTATTCAAATTAATTATAAAATATTATTATTATGCTATTAAGACTAAGTTTATACTTCAAAAAAAAGTTAATTAATGAAATAAAACCTTATTAAAATAATTTATCATACAGTTAAACCTTTTTATAATGACACCCTTTGGGAACAGGCAATCTGTTTTATATAGAGATTCCACTGTAATAATTAAATAATTCAACTTTAATTAATTAATTAATTATTTGAAATAATATTTAATAGTGAAGAAAATGAAACATAAATATGTTAATAAAAATTATTTTAAATTTTTCAAATAAAATTTTATTAAAATAAAGTAATATTAAAACTTTAATTAACTTAATTTTTAATTAGAATTTGTTTATAAAGATTTATTTTTGATTTGTAAATAAAATATATTGAATTATTTGAAGTTTTAATATTTTTATAGAAGTTAAATATTCAATTTAATGAATAATACTGGAACAAACAATTATAATCCACGATTCTATCAATCAGCAAACTTAAGTAATCCAAATAGTTCTGCTCAACTTGTTACGGATGTTGGAAATACTATTCCTCATTCAAATAGTTTGGGTAATTATCAGTCTCATTTATGGGGGCAGACAAAGTCATCTGGTGACAATATGCAATTTTATGGACAGCACAACATAGAATCAATTATTCAACAAACAAATTGTCAACAAATATCACCGTTTGCTTATTATAGTGCTCTTCTGGGGCTTGCTGAAACATTCCGTACAATGAGTCCACCAAATATCCGACTATGTGTTCATTGTCTTAAATCTATATTACATTACAAGTTGCCAGGTAATCTTGAAGCTCGAACATATTTACATATAGGGAAAATTCTTCTAATCCATAGTAAAAGTGATGATCAAATCAAATTCTATTTGGAAAAGGCAAGAGCTCTTGGTGCGCACTTAAAACCACCTGATGATGTTATCAAATTTGAAGCTGCTGATTTGTTGTCCGACTTATTTGAAAAAAAAGGTAAACGGAGCGAATCTATATGTGTTTTGATGGATGCATTACGATTATCTGAAAACAATCCATATTGGCATTGTCGATTGTTGTTAAAGCTGTCAAGTGCTTATGTGGCAGATAAAAATATATTAGGAGCATGTGAAGTATTGGCGATGGGATCAGAATTTGCCCAGCAACATCAATCAGATTACACCAAGGGACTGTTTCTCCTCAGTAAATGCATGTTATTGTTGTCAATTCGTCGGCCCGATGTCAACAATAGCTTGACTGTGGCTACCCACCTCATCGATAATTTCAATGGCACTCCATATCAAAAAGAGGCTTTGCGCATATTTCAGTTGGTAATCCAAATAAGCCAAATTCTCATTGGTGGCGGTGCCAAATCGGCCAAATTGCAGTTAAAACAGCTGCATACTAGCATCCAACAGTTTGCAGCAATGGAGGAAGATGTCAGTTCCGGAGGAAGTGACATAGATCAATTTTTGTGGATGCCCCGTGAACATGTGGTAGTTCTCGTGTATTTGGTGACGGTGCAGCAAGCCATGCAAAGTGGATTGATGGCACGAGCCTTGAGATATGCAGAAAAAGCACTAACTCAAATTGAAAAACTGACTCTGATCGATACAAGCCCTTTATTAGCTGTTTTGCAATTTTCTGTGTTAGAACACAGTGCAATGTGTCGCCTGGTAACGGGTTGCAAGTTACAGGCAATTACCGAAATCGGAATTGTCGTCCGATTGTGTCACAACGCTCCCAGGGGCATGCGTTTGCTGTACAGACGAGGTCCGCAGTTGCATACTCTGATTGGACTGTATGCTATGGCAATGAATGCAATGAATGCAGCCGAAAACCAGTTTAAGCTTGCTTTAAAGGTTGCCCATTGAAATCATAATTGATTTAATTATTATCGATTTGAATAGCTCTTAGATCAGCAGACTAGGACTCCTCATCGTTGCAACCAGTCTGCACGTCAAGACTCGGCTGTTCCTTGTCAAACAGACACAATCAATGCTAGTGGTGTGACTGTGTCTACGATATCGACTAATGACGATTCATTAAACCAGCACCAACTAAGCAGTCTTCACGTGTTTATTATGCTCAATTTGGCGCTGGTGCATATCCGACAAAATCGAGTGGCTGACTGTAAAAGCATGCTTCACCGGATAAGCAGTGAAGGGTCCAATGTTCTTAATCAATGCTACTGCTTACAAGCTGCGAATTTCTACGTCCACAGCTTTCAGGCATTTTGCGAAAGGCGCTACCAAGACAGCAAATCATACCTGCGTGCAGTACTCCGTATGACAAACTTGGAAGACCTGAACCGACTGACGGCTGCCGGTCTGATGACTCTGGGCCAGATCTTCATGAATTTGAGTAACAGTGATGTCAATTCACCTGTTCTAATTGTAAGTTTACTGTCTTATATTACTGATTTTCTTCACATGTGACCGGATTATTTTTCGGCTTAGGAGAGCAAGGAAATCATTCAGCCAGTGATTCCATTAGCGAACCGAATTCCCGATATCGGTATTCAATTGTGGGCCACGGCTCTGTTGAAGGACATGTATCAGTTGTACCAAGACACGGACGAAGAAACAAAATGGTTCCAGCAGCACAAGGCATTTTCTCAAATCGTTATTAATGATCACACGGCATCGGGAAAACATTCAGATCATCAGCTGATTAATGTGAGTTGGACTATTGATGTGTGATATTTATTTATTTTCTTGTAGTGGATGGAGGGACCTCTACCGGACATTTGTTTGTCTAGCGATGCACAAAATAGGTTATTGACTTCTTAAATCGTCTGTGCACAGTGTCACGTCCTAATTTTTGTCTTTGGAAGTTGTTGATAATCAAATATCGCTGTAAAGAGCTGTTTTTGTAAATTATTTTCATCTTTTGTATCAATCTGTGATCAATTTGTCATTTAATACTATAACATGTATATATATATTTATTTTCGCATGACTCTTCTGATTTTATGCAAAATCCAAATATTCAATATATTTGAAATATTTTTTTCCTGTTTTTGATTGTGGTAAAAATATCGATGGCAAAACATATTTTGGATATTGATTATGTTATAATTCGGTCTTCAGTAAATTTTGAGTCTGCTTTAAGTTCTTTTTTAATTAAATTTTTGGTAAATCTAAATTTATGATCAACTTGTGGGCAAATGTATCAATGAAATTTTTATTTATTAATCAAAGTTACCACCGAGTAGTTATTGAAATCTAGCTTTATTAGTTAAATAAAATATCGCAATTAAATATTAAGTAATTGTCTGTTTACCTTTAGTTTTGACATGGTAATGAATATAATATTGAAAATCTGAATTGAGTTACTTTCAAAGTCTTTCGTGCCTAGATTTTCTATTTTTGAAAGACTTCACACCTTTGATAATTTCTTGAACTGTTAAAGTAAAATTTGCAATATTTTGTTTTTAAATTTCTAGCTTTGGGTCTATATTTTGTTTTTTGGTCATGGTTTATATCTTTCGGTTTCATTCTTGAAATCCGGATTTCTTAACAATAGTGCTATGTCCAACAATACTTCTATCGCTTCTCGTTTAACAGACACATTTCCAACATAGATCACTGAACCAATGGAGATCAATCATATTGTATCTTCTATAAAGATAAAACTCTGCGTCTTAACTGGAATTCAACCTAGCTCCATAGTTAAACTTCAGTAGGTCCAGGCCAGAATGAGAATACACTAAATGTTTCTACTAATATATAATGCTGTTTTGGAAATAGATAAATGGTCACAAACAATCAATTATTGTTGATGTATATAGCAATTTTAGGTGTATATTACCTAGTGTTGATATGCAAAGGAAATATTATTGATTTATGTTATGAAATAAATTTATACTTCAGTGTCAGAAAAGTTTTCCATTAAAAATTAGTAAATTTTAAAATAAAAAACAAACAAATTGAAGATATATTATTATATATATATATATATATTATATAATTATATATTATAATTTGAGGAATTTTTGATTATAATAAATTGAAATCCGTTAATTAAATTAAAACCATTGTTTATTTCAAATACACTCAGCGGTCAGAGCAGTGCATGCGCATGTGAAGGTCCCGGGTTCGAATCCCGGTATCTCCAATTAATTTTCAACTAACAAACTTAATTGGAAATTATCAATCTGTGATATACTGATGTGCAAATTTTTTGACAACAGTAAAAATGTCAATTTTTCTCAATGTAAAAATTTTTTTTCGCAAAAT
>JBBMKC010164672.1:0-15493 GCA_037834085.1 Bipalium vagum | reverse complement strand
TTATTCAAACGGTCAAAAGATCAATACGAAAGATAAAGAAGACAAAAAAAGAGTTTCATCAATCAAAATTCATCAAAATTTGCCAGATGCTCCATCCTTATCCACCGTTCAAAGATGTCTTAGGTATTCCAATGATTTCGTTTTGGCATCCAAGAAAAAAAGTTTAATTAACAGAAACTCAGAGGCTGAGTCGAGTTAATTTAATTAAGCAGTGGTATCTCGATAAGGTACCCTACGAAAGGGTTATATTTACTGATGAAGTAAGATTTACCCTAGATGGATCAGATAATTGTATGTTTTGGGAACTTCATGATGAAATTGATATCGAGAGCGGTGATTTTTTGCCAACAAAAAGGTGGATCTATTTTGTGTTACATGTCATTATCGATAGATGGTATTATTGTGGCAGAAAAGATTGATGTGACTATCAATTCAACCAGATATGTGAATATTCTGCAAGACATTCTTCTGCCAACTCTAAAGGCTACATATATGGACAACTTTGTACTACAACAGGACAATGCAAGTCCACGCAAGTCAAAGTTGACAACAAAATTTTTGAAAGATATGAATATTCAAGTTTTAGAATGGCCTTCACGGAGTCCTGACATGAGTTTAATAGAGAATATATTCAAGTCTCTTAAAGATTTGGTTTATGGAACAGAAGATTTTAAAACAAAGAATGAGTTATGGCTTGAAATTCAAAAAAATGTTGCTTATATAAATGACAAGAAAAGTGACATGATTAAAGACTTGTATAATGGAATTTCGGATAGATTTATGAATATCGTAATTTCATCAAGGCAATAATTAAATATATCTTTAATATTATTCATTTGTGTTAGTTTTTATATATTTATTTAACTAAAACACATTTGTCCAATAAATTTTAAATAATATTTAATGTAATTATTACATACAAGATAATATCACATATATGATTATTTTCTTTAAGTATTAAATGTTTTAGTACAGTACAATGAAAACATGCGATTTCAATTTACCAATTATTTTTAACATGGTTGCTCATTTTAATAATAAAAACGTCAAATTATAAAGTGTCCAATTAATTTGACGTTGACTATATGTACATAATAACATTCTTTTATTAAATATTAATATTTACCAGTTAATTTTTAGGCTGGATGAAAACCAAAAAATAATATAAATAATGCTAACGGAGAATTAATTGCATTGTACATTATGGAGAATTAATAAATTTAATAATGAAAATATTACTGTATCTTATTAGGGTTTCCATCTCTATCCTTTAACTATTAAGCTCTCTCACTTTGAAGTATTCTATTAATAGTTATTTATTGCGTAATCTTCGTATTAATTTCTTTAGTATTTTATAAAAGTATTATTTTATTGTTGGATATTATTTTAGATTATATTTGAATAGATATAGTGTTAATTCTCATAAAAAATATATATATTCTTATAAAGAATTAAAATTATTATTTTCAAAATTTACTTTGTAAATAAGAATATGAAAAATATCCATTTTCATGTTAACCTTGTTAGTTTTGCTTATTAATCTGTAAAAAGGTATAAATATTAAAAATATTGAATTTAAGCAAAACATTTTCCTAAAATTATGAAATTATCAATGCTGATTTATAAAAATATGAAAATAATATTTAAGTCTCGTATATCAAAACTAAAATATGATAAGTATAATACGATTAATAAATATTTTGTTCTTTGGTCAAATTATTGTTAAAGAGTGAATATAAAAGTAATCATTTCACTTTAAGAGACATGAACTTGAAATCACAATCTCATTAGTTAATTCAAATCATTTTAGAGATATTTTGGAAGGAGTTATACTCAGTATGGTTTTCTGTAATAAATATGATTTTTACATTTACAGTTACTGAAGACATGATTGAATAAAGAAAATATCTTTCTAAACGAATCAGAGGTATATGTAGTGATGAAACATAATTCTGAAAATTATAATCAGAGCCCTCGAAATGAAAAATAGTTACTTAAAAATGTGATTATTTTCATAATCAAGAAATAAAATTTTAGTTCTCTCAAGAAAATTTATTGAACGAACTGAAAAACAAAGTGAAAACTAGATGATATGTATTTGAAAGACTTAAATATTGGAAATTTATGTTTAAAATCATATTGAGAATGATTATTGAGACTGACAAATACTAAAAGTTTAAAAACGTAAAATATAAAAAAATGAACATCTTTGACATTAAAAATGTTGTTTGTATGATAAATTATTGTCCTTGTCATCCTAATCTGATATGATATAATGTGGTTAAATTAACTAAAACACAATTTCATATAAAAATTTATTGAGTATTTTGTGATTATTTTTATAAAATAAATATTTACTTAAAATTAATAAATTTCTAAAAAGTTTGACATTAAATATTCCTACTACGTATTTTGGGAAAATATTTTCGAAATCATGAACTTACAAATTCCTCGTCTTTTTAAAAGAAATGGTACTTTCTTTAATTGATTTAAACTAAGTTACAATTTAAGAAAACAACAAATAAGATTGAAATCTCGATAAATTGAAAAAGTAATTCTTTAATGTACATGCATATGAATTAATATAACAATAACAATTAACCAATACTCAAGAATATTATAAAATAATGAAAATAGATTACTGGTCTTAATATGGCAAAGATTTTATTATAATAAACTGAAATAAAAAATAAATTAAGAAAGACAATTTCCAGTAAAGAAGGTGATATTATTAAAAATAATATATAAATAAATAAAACTATGATTTATTTTTGAAAAACCAAATCTATCGAAAAACAAAAAAAATATTTTAAAAAATTAACGGAAAACATTAAAAACTTACAAATGGTCAATTATTTCATTATACACCACTTATTGTTATTATATTAAAAATAGCGTATCGAAATAAATATTATGCAGATTCAAGAAAAATTTTTAAATGATTGTGTTAAAATTAAATTTATTCTTTTTTTAAAACGGATTTTATTTCAATCTCAACAACAATTTTTCATTTTTTGTAATAACAATCAATATATTTCATTAATGATGCAAATAAAAATAAAGATGACAATAGGATAAAAATAATGCAAGATTCTTCAAATAATCAAAAAGAATTCAAAGTTACAATATTAAATCAATACAAAAAGCTTTTTAAAAATTCATTACCTTTTGTGAAATTCAATAATTTTATCGAAAATCGCTTATGCAAAATATAAAAATTACTTTATAAAAATACATTCAATAACCATTTTCAATCACAATGTACCCAAAAGCGAAGAAAATAATTTTAATAAAATACATAATCTTACCATTTTTAAATTATTATTAAAATGAAAATAAACAACCCTATAACAAGTTCTTTTACATATATAAATATAATAATAATCAATATTTGCCTCCCATTGGCAGAAGGCATTTCATCCAATCCGATAAAAATTTACCAAAACATTGACAACTTCTAAAATTGATAATAATAAAAATTTACAATTCAAAAATGATACTGTCAATATGTAAATTTCATGAACAATATTATACCTTCTAAACAATTTATTATTCTAAGCTACTCTAAATTTTTATATAATTTTTTTTTAAAATTATTATTTTATTATTCTCCAATTTAATTTTAACTAATAGCATTTCTTTAATTTGGTATCAAATATTAATTTTAACAGTAAACTTAAGAACACTTTCTTTTTAATATCCCTTATTGATTTATAACTGAAATTTTAAACTGATTTCATTAACCTTTTATAAAAAGTAATTATTAATTATCAACGTTATAATATTAAATTTTGATTATATATTAGTTGATTAATAATTTTTCAATTTTTCAATTATTTTTAATTTATTATTACTATTTTTCACATATAATTTTTATTTTCATTATTATTATTTTATTTCTTATTGTCATTATTATTCATATTTTTTTATTTTAATTTGCTAATATTTTTATTACTAATATTACTATTATTAATATCATTCATATTATTTAGTATTGATATTATTATCATTATAGATTACTAATATCATCGTATCTGTGAAATCAACAGGCAGAGTATATGGTGAAAATGGCACAATAAAACAAATCCGATAAATTATCATGAAATCATAATAATAAATTGTGAAGAAAAAACAAAGAATTAAAGAGCCAATAAAACAATTTTAAATGAAAATGAGATAGATGGAGAGAGAAGTTGAAATTATGTTTAAAAATGCACTCATTTTTAAATATTTACAGCTTTGAAATAAAATTTGAATTTTCCACAATTGACAATGATTCTTCTTTCCGACTTCTTTACGAGACCGAATTGACATATTCTTCATCAAAGTCGCGTCGATTGGGAATGTTATTGGACACATTGGCCGTGTAATAAACTCTCATCAATTCATTGAGACGTTCTACACGAAAAAACAGTGTAAATGAGAAATTTCCAAAAAACTATTAGAAATTAGATTTCCCATTGAATGTTTACCCGTCGTCGGTGTCCATCGTTGAAAGCCGGGATTGTTTTGCAGAAAAACAACCAATGTGTTATGATAAGACCGTTTTAGAGTTTCAGGTTGAGCGGTACTGTTAACAGAATTACCAATATTCGGTGGGAAATTAGCAATCCTATATTCATGTTCTCGAGCTCTCAAGGTCATCTGAAAGATTGATAATGATTAAGAAGCTTGACGATAGAGATAAAAAAGGAACTTGGTGTCGGTTGAAAGGAGAAGCTTCCAACATTGTCAATGCTTCAAAAGGCGGATCCCTCCAATCAGGAATGAAAACGATAAAACTTAACGGCAATTCAGAATGTTGCAAGAGCCTCTTAAAACAAAAATAGATTGTTTAAGAAAAAGCACGGTCTGTGAAATTAAAGGAAACCTCAACGTAATTGACAAATCCTAACAACAGTTCCTCGCAAAACGGTGGATTAGCTTCAAATGAGCCAGTGGTTGGAAAGAATTCTAAGGCTGGCCTGTGATTATAAGAAAAAGTTTAACTGAGTAAGTGTCTCCCTCCAAAAAATAGTAAGCCAATTATTAAAAATCAATATGATAGAAAAAAAATTTTCTCACTTAATTTATATATTTATAGAAATTCTCAAGAATTCTTATATTTGTGATCGATGATCACAAAAGGATTTCATTATCGAACAAGAATAATAATTTTTGGATGTCATTTATTATGGATAATAAATGGAAACAGTTTTAAATTATAATTAATTTAAAATCGATATGAATATTTAAAATCGAAAGAAATACAAATCAGAGATAAAAAATAAAGAAATGCTTGAAATCAAATATAAATAACTATAACCAGAATGTAACTTCATTTCTGGCATTCTTGTTCTGGATTTTTAAGGGTACTACAAAGGTGTAATTTCAGTATATATGTCTGAAAATATCACCTAGTTGAAATGTTTAAAATCTCTATTGAACTTTTTAAACTAAATTACTTTCTAATTACTTTCTAAAATATTAGAAAAATAAAATTTTATAAAATTTATAGATCAATAACTTAAAAGTAAAAAATAAAAAAATCTTTGTCTTCCTGAAAGTTTTAGTATTAATTAAATAAATCATTTTGGCTGAAATTAATATTTAGTTTAATCTGAGTATTTATTGATTTCTATTTTAAAGACAGTAATCATTATTTTAAATCATTCCAAAAAATCAAATATTAAAAAATTTTGAACTAAATCAATAATTAAAAGTTAATGATAATATGAAATCAAAAACTCAAATATTATTTTATTTTATAAAATCTATTTTTATTCTATCGATTTCGAATTTTATAAATAATTGAAAATCAGTGAAAACAAATTAAGTATAATAATAATATTTTTCCAAAGACATGATTTCGAATATAAAATATTTTTAATTTGATTGATATTTTAAGCTGATTAATTCAACTTGGAATTGGAAATAAATAATTAATTAAGTTGAAAAGATGTTATTTAATTTGTTCATAAACCTTGTGGTTTATCTCGAAATTACTTTTCATAATAACCAATATGTTAATCAATAATATATAAAATATTATATTATTGGTCAAATGTTACAATAGAATAAAAAATAATGTCAATAACGGTTTTCGTAAGTTCTTCGATAAAATTTTATGGTCATTAAATAATTGATTAATGAAATAATCTAAACATTCTCTATATTTAAAATATTCAATGAGTGATTAAACTGGATTTTCAATCTCTTCAAACAGTCATTGAGACAACTCTACAGAAGACTTTGGGAACCGATTTCCATCCTTGATGACATATAGTTTTCACACAAAACCAAGTCAGATGTTAAACAAGAAGTAAGTTTCGAAAGTCAAGTTGAACTGAAAAACCCTTCAAATCCTCATTTCTCTTCATACAAAATCAGTTTTCTTTTTTTCTTACTAGAAAAATCTTCTCATTATTATTATTATTATTATTATTATTATTATTATTATTATTATTATTATTATTATTATTATTAATAATAAGTGGCTTGACAGTAGACAACTTTACTGAATACTAATACTATTAGCAATTTCCAAAGTAATTACACAACGATGATTTGTTATTTTCCGGCCATGAAACATTATTCAGCATCAGAAACTGATATTCTCCAACTTTATTTATTATATTCTATTTACAATGTTAATTTAAACAATTTTTTCTCAATTACTTTGACATATACATATAAGTGATATAAATTATCGTTGTATATTAGCTTGGTAGATAATGAATATGGTTTTCTGTGTTGTTGAACTTTAAGGTGTAAGTTTGTTTAAATTTTTCAATATTTAATGTATTGATATATATTTTATATCAATTTAAACCCAGCTTTGTAATTTGAAATTTATATGTGTACATTATTAATCTTTATATTATTTAAGATAATTAATCAATGATAAAAAGAAAAGAATACCAAGCATTTTTTTCTTTTTTATTATAAAAAGTCAGGAAGTATTAGAGACAGTTTGTAATATGAATGAAGGGGCTTGAATATAGCTAACGAATGTACGATGATTCGTATGGTTTAGAAACTGAAACAAGAGCTTTGAAGATAAACTGCTTGGAAAGTGAGTATCTATCCTTGGCGAGGCTGACCCGTAACTTGGTAAAGAATTGCATGTAACACATCAGATATTTATCTCAAACCAATAGTAGAAAAAAAGCTGGACAAGTGAGTCAGGCATAAATTGAAAGAAAAACAAATAAATTTTCGATATAAAATATCGTCGGCGTTACAGCTAATAACAATAGAATCAACAGCATCCGGTGATGGTCTGTTTAATGGTTTAACCAACATGAAGTACCGAAACACTTTCTAAAACAGAAATTGCACCATAAGAAATTAATGTTGACCGTGTCATTCACATTCATCACAGTTTCATAAAATTTGGAAAGACGATTACAGCGGTTCTGAAAATTGAGGAAATTAAAGAAACTTAAGCCGATGTGGCTGGCATCGAAATTGTCCATCATTTATGCAAGACTACACTCGCTTGAACCACAGATTAGACCCTTTAAAAATTGAACCATCTTGGCTACGAAACTCTGCCTCATTTACTTTATTTGAGAGATACCGCACTACTTGATTACTATTTCTTATCTACATCTCAGAAACTTCCTATTTCAGAAATATTCAAAAACAAAGGTGATACTGAAACGATCTCCAAGAAGTTCGTAATTTTTTTGCTTATAAGTAGCAAAATGTTATATATATCAAAGGATTTTAATTAATAAACTTTTATAAAATGAGTTATTTGCCTTTACAGACAACCAGTAAGGACTCATCTCTTCTTTAACAAAAAATATAAAATAAAATATTATCCAAAGACTTTAGGTTTCAGACTTTTCAGGAATTAACAGTAACAGATTGTAAATCTGTTATAAATAATACAAAATTAGTTATAAAAGTCATCTAAGAAAGACTGAAAAGTTATCTTTGTTGAAGATATCCGATTTATAATTTGAGATAAAAATTATTGTCCATAGTGAAAAACTAACCCGAGTAGTTAACTCTAATTTTGCGCCCGCCTCAATTAAAACACGCGCAGCATCAACATGATCTTCTTTGGCAGCAATATGCAACGTAGAATAATTGTCTTTTGTTAAATTGTTTGGATTGGCCCCATGACTTAGGAGAATTTTTATAATGTCAGTATTACCCAACCTGGCAGCAATATGTAACGGTGTTTGTTGTTCCTATGGAAATATTAAATTAATTGATTATGCTAAAAGTTTTAATTACATTAAAATAAATATTCATTTTTTGAAAAGGTTTAATTAGTAATAAATTAAATATTAAAAAGACAGAGGATAGCATTATAGTTTAATTTATCTAAAATATATTAAGTCTACAAATTGAAAAGGTGCCTATTTAGTAATTGGCTCTAAAGTACCAATTTAACAGAAATTTTTTCTTATATGAGTAATTTTTAAATTAAAAATAATCGCTAATTAATAGATAAATAAGAATTATTTTTTGCTTTAATATTTTAAAACAATTGTGAAAATTCCAATGACATTCTCAAGAATGCATATAAGGCATTGTTTATTATTTGACTTTTAATTGAAAAAACCGGTATGAGGCTAGGGATATTGGTTATTTCTGCTTTAGATGAAAGAAAAATGAACTATACAACATCAAAAAATGGTTTATCCGATTCAGAAATTTGAATCTTCGACCAATCAAAAAAAATTGCAGATTTGTTTGATGAAAATCTATGCAGGACGCAAGCAGCGCTTTCTATGCCACTTGGAATTACACAGCAGGCAATATTCAATCGACTCATACAGCTAGAAATGATTTTAAAAACTCACAGATGGGTGCCTCTTAGTCTTTACAGATTTGTGTATCAAGTTTTAAAATTGAATAATATTAAAAATATCTTTTTCAACTCGTAAACCTAATAGTATACTTTCTTTTTCTGTAAAAAAACCCCTTGTAGAAGTCTGGAAATAATTTTTCACATTCTCATAATCAATTTCATTGCTTATAGAAAATCTTTCCTTTTCAATTGCTTGATTTCGACTAAATATTTTAATGAATTTTCATTTTAAAAAATTATATAAATAAAATTATGAAATAATAACTTTGAAAACAAGAGAAAATTTTCTAAAAAATATTTTATATTAAACTTTATTTAATAATTTTTTCTCAAAGTAAATAATCGAGATAATGAGACACTATAGAAATAATTCAACAAAAAATATTATTTGAAAAATTAATTTATTAATTTTAATAATATTTATATTGTTTTAAAATAATTTTTAATTCAAAAATTTTGAATGAAAGATAAGTTTATTATTTGTGTATAATAAATAATAAATAATAATTAAATTTTTCTTGAATATTATTTTTAATATCTTAGCATTTTATTAAAGTTTTTTCGATCGAAATTTTATTAATACAACGTTTTGTAAAAATCCCTTGACAAAAATTAATGCTGACAAATAACATTATACACAAATTAATAAATACAATTAGTATAATAAATAAAGTCTGAAAGTAATGAAAGGTATTAAGTGGTGCAATTTTAGATGGATCCCTGGTTACGAAAAATCTCGGCATAATTACATTATTCGGCCTCAGCCAAATACAGCCCACCATTAAGAAAAAGAGATTTAGAGAATTTTATCTGATTAGAGAACTCATATCCGAGAGTGTCTTGTCATAAATTACTGATAAATAATTTTTATATAAAATAAATTATAATTTTCCTATTCTTTAGAGATTGAAGAAAATTAAATTTTCTCTTTTGTAATCTTATCAAGCATCCGAAAGCAAATTTTAGCAACCCATACTTTAGCACGGGCATCCACTAACGACCCGTTCTGGATCAAGAGCTTTATCATTTTTTCCTGGTTGGCTCTAGTAGCAAGATGGAGTGCTGTTTCACATCTTATAGTTTGTAGGTGCGGGTTGGCTCCATTTTGCAACAAAACCAACGCAATATTTGTGTGACCCATGAAAGATACAACATGAAGTGGAGAAAGTCCAGACTAAGAAAAAAAAATTTCAAAATGAAAATAACAAATCAATTTTCATAACAAACTTCTGTTGTGGCTTCAATCAAGGCACTGCTTTTCAAAAGGAGCTCAACTACTTTAATTCGATTTTTCTTGCATGCAATGTGAAGAGGCGTAAACCCGTTCTAATGAATATTTTTTCTAAGACATTTATATATGAAACTTAAATCGAAAGTACCAATGCTCTTGCGTTGATTTCACACGACCGATCTATCAAAACCTTTGCCATTCTAATGTGACCACAGTGCGCAGCAACATGAAGAGGGGTTAAATAATCCTGAAGTTAAAATTTAAAAATTAAAATGTGCATGATTATTTGATTAATCAATTTTAATTGATTTTAATGTAAAATCAAATTTAATTATTTTCTCAATGGCAAAAAAACTGTTTCAAAAGTCTAAAAAATTTGAAAAAAAATCAAAAATGGAGGATTTATTGCCGTGTGGAATTAAAGAAGAAAAATGTTCATAATTGTAAATATAAATATTTATGAAAGTAATCAACATTTAAAATAAATAGAAGTAATCGGTAAAGATCACAATAAGAATAAAATAAAAATTATTAAAATCGATAATAAATACTTTTCCAGGAAAATTAACATAATCATGAATATAATAAATGAAAATATAATATAATAATAATAGTAACACTTAGTATTATTCTCAATAAATATCTACAACTTACAAGTGTTGTGTCATTAAGATTCGCCCCATACTGAATTAATAAAAGACCACATTCTACATGGTCACCCTGAGCAGCCATATGCAAAGACGTCAGTCCATTCTAATTATCATTGATATTGTAACATTTCAACAAGTCTAAGTTCACTATACCCTCGTTTTGGCCGCATGATTTGAACCACATTTCAAGAGGAAAGCTGTTATGTTTTCATGCCCCGAACGAACAGCGCAATGCAATGGTGTTAGCCCATCTCTGGTTTTGCATTCCAGTTGTGCACCTTTTTCTATCAGTCTCTCTGTCACAGCAAGATTGCCCCATTTTGTTGACACATGGATGGGTGTGATATTATTCTGAATATAAGACGGTAAATAAAATTAAGAGTAACAATGCTTTTCTATTTTACTTCTATTAATAACAATTATAACCAATGATAATGAAATTAATATTATAATTAATTATAATTTTTGTAATTAATTGAATATTATTTTAATCTGTCAATTAAATCAATTATTTTTATTTTCCGTTTTTATTATTTATTGTTCATGTTTTCATGAAAAAGGTCAGAAACAATTATTTGTCATGTAGATTTCTCAAAAACCATACTTTTGCCTGAAAATTGACATCGCCTCCTCTTTCAATCAACAAATTTGCTATATTAACATTTCCATAATGGGCAGCGATATGCAATGGAGTAAAACCACTCTGAACAAAAGTTTTTAATAATTAGACTATTATTTTCATCAATATTACAGCCGACTGATGGTCTACATCAGCATCATTTGTTAACAATAAATTTGCAGCTTTAACATCATCCTTTTTTGCTGCAATATGTAGGGCTGGCAAACGAATGCGACCCCTGGAATCATTTTCCAAAAGTATGGCTACCACTTTTTCATGTCCTTGCTGAAGAGCGACAGCCAAAGGTGTAAATCCATCCTAGATCGATTTTCAACATTAATTATTAAAAAGTTAATTAGTCAATGTATTGATAATTATTATAATTAATCTAATTTAATTATAATAATAAATCTAACGTCCGTCGCAAGAGTTTGGCTTGCAGAATTCAAGAGAAGTAGCTTAACCACTTCGACGTGATTTTCTTGCGCAGCCATGTATAAAGGCGTGAATCCGTTCTAAGTAAATTAGAAAATTATATTTTTTACACATTTATTTTTATATTATTTTCTAATTATAATTAAATAATAAATTATAATTGAATTCTAAATATATTGATTATAAAATTTTTAAAAATAAAAATTCAATTTTAATGAGATTTTAAACCAATTATTTACTTGATAAATAAATTTATTTGAAAAGTAAAGTTTTTAAATCAAGGATTTTGCATTATAAATAAAAAATTAATTAAATAAGCGATATTTTGTAATTTAAAATTATAATTTGTAAAACAATTATTTTATTTTAATAATGAAATTTATTGAATATTGATTACTTTTGGTGAAATCAATTTTCAAATTAAATTTTAATCATAGAATAATTCTCAGTCTCGACAGAAAATATTTTCGTTTTTACTGGATCAAGTAAAATATCTTTCAGTTGTAGAAACGTCAATTATTTTCTTTAATTCTATGTTCATATAATCCTTCTGAAATATTTAAAACGCGTTTGAATAATGTGAAGGTGTGTATTATTGTTATAGAATGCTGATCTTAGAAATAAATTTCACCAAAGCAACACTCATTGTCTAAGAAAAATTATCTCTCTTTACAATTAATATACTACTACCAATGCTTACCAATTTTTTCCTAGGACTACTCGGTCGATATCTTTCTCGAGTGAACGAATATAACTTGAACCATTTTTCATTAATATCCACATGTATCCTATGACGATGTTGTCGACACAACTTCAATCTTTTAGCCTTCTGATCATCTGTGATAAGAGGACATGTTCTATTGGGCGGTTTGAAATTTTCATCTGTGACAATTCTTTGAACACTACTCCTCGGAATATCGCTTTCTTCTGCTCGATGTTTACAAATGGCTTTTTCTACTTCTGTGCATTGCTCTTCATAATTGTTGGTATGAGGTCTTCCAGAGCCTTGTTTCCGATCCAATGTGCCAAATTCAAAGAACATATTCCGCAAATTTTGTATATAATTTTTATTGATGTTAAAAGAACTACATAATTCATCAACTGTCTCGTAATTTGGTTCAATTTTTCCTATTTTGAATAGCAATCTCTCGTGATGTGATAAAAGTAATATTTTAAAAGTTAAATTTATCCTAAAAATAAGGAAAATACCTCAGCAAAACAAAATTAATATCTTAAAAAATCCACTTTTTATGGGACAGAAATAATATATTAAATAGAATGTTTTTGAAATATTTTACACAAGTAATCAAAATCACCACTCAATATAATGAATTACTTTTTATAGTAACTCAAGGAAAATAATTGTGAAGGAAGGAGGACAGATTAATTTGAGATACAATATGAAATATTATGAAACACACTAAAACGTTGTGTATCAACCAAATTCATAAAAAAGAGGTAACACAATCAATGATAGAATAAATCAAAGTTAAATGATATTGAATTTTTTCATAAGCTCTATCCAATTTCTTCCAAATTGATAAAGAATAAATACTCGCTGTGAGTTGGTATTTCATAGTCCTTCTTCAGAATAAATCTCATACGGTTACATAGATTAACATGATTCAAATCTGTACCGGTACTAGACAATGACAAAATATTCATGTCATCTTGTAATAAAACTTATTAGTAGATACCTCTCGAGGAATGTGCAAGTACTCTTTAGTTGGCAATTTAATATTTAAAAACGGTAGCAGAATACATTTTATAGGTGAATGAAACTGCGGATTCAATGTTTCATAAAATGTTGCATTATATTCAGTGTTGAATTGCCACTCAGAAAAAGTAACTCAAATAATAATTGTTTCTACTTATTTGGTTGTTACAGATGAAGTTGCAGGACAATTCTAGAAAGGAATTTTCGACGGAATTGGGGCAGAAAATTGATGTCTATACACCAATATTAAACGACGACAACAATGGCTTGACAAAAAAGAATTTTCCAGTCCTTCTGCACTGCAAAATCTTCATTCTTTCCGTGTGGTGGAACATGGATGGGATTATTCACTGGGAAATTAACGACGGAAATTATATCATAAACTAGATGTTCTATAATAAATGTATTATAAAATAAAAGTTGAGTAAATTGTTAGTACTTTAAATAAAATTTTAAAAACGGCAGGAACCTATTCCTTAACCCAATATTTTAGTTTCCGTGTAAGAAGCCATGTCGCGTTGTAGACTAAGTCCTCAAACATTGATTTTAGATTCCAATGACATCTTCCAAAGATATTTTGCAAAAGGACTAGTGTTTTTTGGATTTCGGCAATCATCTCAGGTAGCCTATGACTTTGTTGAAATGGATTTCACAATGTCGGTTCATTCAAAACAGTATTTATTTATCAGGATGCAACGGACGCTTATTGATGGTACTGTGAATCCTGCAAACAACGTCGAAGTCTCGGAATGACTCATTCTTTGGCAACAGTAGATTGCACGTTAAAAAAGTCATCTGCTACATTTATGGATGGCACATCGGATGTTTTTTCATGTCACGAATTCATGTGGTGTAAATGACATAAGAACAGTTCGAATTTTTCCTCAACTATTTGTCTTACTTGTCAAGACACGCCTTGAACTTTACATTATTATTTTTATTCAAATATCTTATTATTTATATTTTGCCTTTCAGGAAACTAATGCCAATTTTACGTCGTTTAGCTGAAGGATTATCTATTTCTTATTTTGATACTTCTTAAATTTTTTTTCATTTATTTAAAGTTGTTTTTTTTGTCGATAGTATATTTATATTATCCAACTAATTAAAAAACTAAATATTTAATAATAACCACTGGATAAACGTTTTTGTGATGTCGGACCAAGGTTTCAAATTTTTCTGAGGTTTCAACAGTCATTTATTTAACTTAAATTAATAACATAGGAATAATTATTTATATTATTTGGCTTATTTAAATTTGAAAATATTCAGTTACCCTTGAATTTTTAAAATCTCAGCTTTAATTCTTTAATATTTCCTTCTTCATAAAACTAAGAGAATCAGACTGCTAAATGCAATCAAAAGAAAAGATTTCATAAAAATTTATTTAAATTAGCTGTTTTAATTTTAAATCTTTATAAGAGGAAATATAATTTTATTTTCTCACCTGTGACTGAACATTTACTTTAGCTCCATATTCAATCAATAAATTTACGACATCGACCTTTCCAGCCAAGCATGCAATGTGAAGAACCGTATTTCCCTTTTTCGTTGCTGCATTGACATCAGCATTCCTGCTTAGAAGAATTTTCACAATGTCCACTAAACCTTCTTTAGATGCTATATGTAAAGCATTCAGCCCATTCTACAATAAAAAAATAAATGAAAGTTTTGATGGAAAAATTTAATTATTTGATTTTCCAGACTACATAAAATTATTTTATAAATTAAATAATTAAACAAAAGTGCAAAAAGCTAATAAATAAATAATATAATATAATCATAGTAATAAATTAATGAATAAATAAATAATGTTGAGATTCTTATAATCAAAAGAAAATTTTATTTTTACGAATATTCTTTTGATTAAAAAAATATTTAATCTTGATTCATAATAATAATTGTTATTATTTCTCTTTTATTATTGTTATTATTATCATTTTTTTACTTTTAAGGACCTTATGTAAAAAATGTTACAATCGAAATACTGAAATTAGTTATTAAAATTCTTATTTTAAATTAATAATACTTT